>CAJNOL010001539.1:0-61377 GCA_905250125.1 Rotaria sordida | reverse complement strand
TTTCTTTCTTTATTTTACTTAAGAAAGCAGAAGAAAAGAAACAAGCTACTAATAGTATAGAATGTTCGACGTTCATTGTTGTCGACATTTTTATATGCTTTGTAGAAAAAAAAAAGAAATTGAAAGAGAGACACAGAGAGAGAAGGTTCAAAAAAAAAATAAAATCATCGTTTTTCCGATGATTGACGATTATCGAAATACAGAGAAAGGGAGAGAGAAAGAGAAAGAGAGAAAATAATTGCTTTTTTGTTTAAGTTTCCGTCTTCTTTTTAAAACTCACTCTATAAGCAACAAAAGTTCATACCTAGTCGATTTGCACCGACAGAAACATGATCTTACCTAAAGATTTTATTCTTGACGTTACCTACAGAATCAATTAAGTTCATTTCTACTAGATTTTTCTTTGCCATTGTGATAAATTAAAATATTCTCAATATAACTATAAACCTTTATATTTATTTAAGATTATCTAATAAATTAGTAAGATATTCTTCATCAATAATTATGGTCAGACGTATTGAAGGTACGATTGATTATGAGAAACATAATGAAGTGCTCAATGATAATCATAAAGTTCTTATTTATCTCGATGATATGACATTGACTGGTAAGTAAGAAAAGAAAAATCAATTTTCCGATATCTAAATAGATATGTTTTTAATATAGATATTGCTTCCCAAGATGGTTCTTATATACGAAAATTTCATACAATTGCAAAATTAATTTTAGAAAATCAAGTTCGAACATTTCCAATTACATTTTCACTGGAATATGATGAAAAAGATATAGAAAAAACATCAAATTATTCATTACGTGTACGTATTGTAGCCGATGGTAAAACACGATTTATAACGAGTTCTAGTGTTCCTGTTCTTACGAAAGGTCATGGCGATATGGTTGATATAATGGTGGAAAAAATCGATTTAATGTAATGAGGAAAAAAAATAGATGACATGCTTTTTTTTCTTCTTTTTTGAAACGTTTAAATTTTTTTTTTCTTTGTCTATGTGTTACGTAAAATAAATAATCAAATAAACATGATAATTGTGTGTGATATTCATAAAATAAAAATCTAAATAAAAAGATAATTTTATTGATTTTTCAAAATTGAATATTATATGAAAATTTACTTTTGAAAAAGAAATACTTTATTGACTAAGAGAATTGATCCATTAAAACTTAATAACTTAAAATAAATACACCAAAGTATTTTTTTTTTGAATAATTTTTCTCCGATACTCTTCTTGTTACCTAGACTATTTATCAAAACTTCACAACGATGTCAATCAAATCATATAAAAAAAACTGTTATGCAAAAAAAAAATAAATTCTATGAGTCGTTGACACTTCAGAAGATACGATCAATATTTATCGTATATTCTTCGGTGCATGAAAAGAACACAAACTATTCATATAATGACATACGAATGTTATAAGCTGTACATAACACACAAAAGAAAAATTAATTAATTTAAAATAAATTTTTTTATCAATATTCCTGGAAAATGAAAAAGAATATTATCGAATAGATTACAAGGTATTCTTTGATTATATGAAGCAAAACTTTTTAATCTGAGTTTGATAGTCACGCCGAAAATGCGAGGTACTTTTTTTTATTGATTATCTGTATTCCGCTATTAATATATCTTACATATTTCTTCGACAAACTTGATGATAATCGTATAATTATCTAAATATAATTGGTTGTTACTTTTAGAGTATGACTTGTTGAATCCGGGACCAACGCGACAGGCTCTAACGTTGACAATATGATCTAGTAATGATTTCAATTGTTTTATAGGCACAGGGTACCCTGCGTGGAAGTACGAAGGATAACTTCTTCCAATCTTGAAAAATTTTCATTTTTCTTCAGTAGAGTTTCAGTGTTTTATTGATTTTTGCTCACCAGTTCCCAAAAAAACAAAACGTGCAACCTCTTTCCCTAATCTAATCAACTGTAGCAAACATTGGCCTCTTCTCAATCCTAGCGGTCTCGGGATACTTCTGTACAGACATTTATCAAGGTAAATAAATTAATCATTCAAAAAAAAACAGTCAGCAATGATTGCATTCTCATAGAAAACAAGATTCTTCTACATAGAGAGATTGTTCCATTAACAAACGTTACATTATATATGAAAAATAAAAATACCATTGAATTATGATAATAACAATAATAAATCATTGTGTCACAACTGAAGATAACTTTTTACCATATCATTTTAATAATTAGTTAAATATGAATGCAATTTTTCGCTTTGTTTTTTATTTTAAATGTTCAACAAACGATGTATTACATATTGAATAACAATATTAGCACAAAAGAAAAAATTAATGAAACTGATTGCACTATATATTTGCTGTAATAACAACAATAGTTACGTATGTAATACTCCAAACATTACTCTAGCTGTATTATAAACAAACAATTGAACAGCACTCAATGTACCACTGATAAAAATACGCAAACCAAGTCCTTTCCATAGGCCTAGATAAGAAAATATAATTTTAATGATCGGGAAAAAATCAACTTACCAGCAAATCCAACACGTCGTATAGCATCAAATATACTAAGACCTTTTTCATTATTCAATTTTGATACAATTGTATCAGCTGGATGACTAACGATAGCACAAAATATACCAGCTATATAACCAGCTATAAATGTTACACCAAGTTCTTCAGTTTTTGTACGTTGTTCACGTGGTTTACCTATTATATATTTATTAAGTGCTTCAATTGTACGTTCAAAACATGCAAATTTCACCATTGTATATGGAATTTGTCGAAGCCATAATGGTACAAGACCTTTATAAAAGCTAAATAAAAATTATCATGCTTTTCATTAATTAGAAATAAAATATATATTTATCATACCCCCATATTCCTTCTTCGCCTAAAAAAGAAATAATAACATTAAGACAATATAGAATTAATTTTTTTTACCATAAAATTTCGGTAAACCTTGTCTTAAAGTTGATGCCCAATTATCTTGTGTTTGTATTCGTATTTTTATTGCTTCCCATGGTGCTAAAGCAATATCAGCAAACAATTCTGCTGAAGCACTTGCTAATAAATAAATTAATGTTCGATAGAGATAAGCATTTTCTTCACCAAATATTTCACCATAAAAAATTTTCAATATTTCATAAAAAGCAAATTTTCCAAAACCTTGTAATGAATAACCAATTAAAGTTGGTGCTAAACCTTTAGTTAAACCAAATATACCTTCATCTCTAAATGAATCAATATAGTTTAAATTTTCTATTGTTTATTTTTTTTTGTGTCAATTTAAACATACGCAATGGTTACTTGAAAACCACGAATGAAATTTTCATATTTTTGAGGTTTGACTTGTAATCGACATTTGATAAGATCCTATAATTATAAAAATACTTTTATAAGTTCGAAAAGTAAACCTATCGAACAATAACTTTTTTTTACCACTGAAGAATAACTATTAATAAAGATTTTTTTCTTCAGATTACATGAACACAACATACCAGTGGAACAACAGCTGCATGTGTTATAGCACCGCTTAACATACCACTAATTCCACAATAAACATAATATTTAATTGAACCATATTCACAGCTGTAATGTTCTATAGAATTAACGGTAAGTTATATTAATATATTATTATACGTACGTTTGCTTCTTGTATGACATGATAATAGAAATCGTCTATAATTACTTAGTTTAACAAAAGATCGTACTATTGTTCTCTATAATAAATACAATAACATCTATGAAAATGTTCATTCCATGTTAATAAAAATTTACCAAACATTTGTGAGGAATAATTGTTAAAAATTGTATAAATTTCAGAATAGAAATAAGATATTTATTTTCAATTAGTTTTTGCATCTTCATTGGTAATGAATACGTTCTTATTATTTGTATATTCATGTGTAAAAGTCGCATTTGGTGATGAAAATAAACTCTATGAATAAAAGTGACACAAAAAAAGAATTGTCTAAAAAATATAAAGAAAATTTTATCATATGGAATATTGTTATCTGAAGAAATATATTTTCACATAAAATAAATTTTTTCCATGATTGTTTATTTTTATTTGAATAGCACGTGTATAATTTCTTCTTTTCCTTTAAATATGCACTCAAGGTCAGACTTTGTTTTTTTTTGTTTCTTTTCATATGATCACTTTTTTTTTATATCTCATGGTTGTTACTCATCTTTCGTAGGCAAAAATAATAAAATAAAATATAATATTTTGAACAAACAATAATAAAACTATTCTGATCAAAAATCTGTTCAAAAAAGAACCTTATTTACTTGTTATTGATTATTCAGAACATTGAAAGACGGCATATGCAAACTATGTTGATATATGATGACAGAAAAAAATTAAAAAAAAAGAAACAATGCTTGATCTAAACCATTAAATGTAATAAAAGAAAACAATTTCTTGTCGTGACATTCCTTTAAAAAAATCGAATTAATTGCATGACTTCATGACTTATTGTCTAGTTTGAATATTAATGAAAATAATATGAATAGAATTAATAAAATATAACTATCTTTAATTAAACTCAGAATCCATAATTTACCTGTATCCAATGAGTTTCCTTTTTCCAACGAATTGTACTGTGTCTTACTTTGTATGTAAAAAGGTGCGTAGAATATATTCAGGTGCATCAGATTATAGGAAAATGTCTTTATTGTTTGAGACAATCGAAATATGAAGTAATTGGTAATTAAATCTTTGCATGATATAATCAAGCACAGAGAAAGTAGAAACATATTTGGCGTCACATGTTTCAACTGATTACTGTCAGATCAATTCTTCAACAAGAAAATGATTCTATAGATTATATAATTGTTCGGTGTATTGTCATAGCGTCAAACCGACCTTCCATAGAAAACCTAATTTTTCGAAAAACAAAATCAAAATTGATTATTTTGTTGTAGGATGATGAGCTGAAATCTTCTGTTGCTGCGTATATATATATACATATGGTTTTTCACAGAATAGCCAGATTTTCATAGACTTAATAGAGAAGATATATGCTCTATTTGTATGTTCTCGTGTTACTGAAGAAAAACAAAATATTTAAAAACAATCAGACTCATAAAATAATTCTATTTATTTTAATGTAAAAAATGTAGGAAGAATTAATTGATTAACATCAAGGAAGAAAGGCTAATCAAAAACAGTCTGTCTTAATACATTTTATACTAGCATGATGATTATTGAGAATACGTAAGTAAAGTTAGCCTCATATCAGAGTCTTTTGTGTCTGGATTCGTTTTTGAACTTGGTTTGACTTTCTACTTGGTTGGGTTATATGTAGAATTAAATTCTGCATATAACCCAACCAAATAGAGAGCTAAACCAAGTCTAAAAACGAATCAGGACACAAAGCTCGGAAATGGGGCTAACTTTACCTACGTATTGAGAATGAATCTCGATTGTTCACAACTGAGTGATGATAGGAATTATTCTTTATTTAGATATTGATGTGTCATATATGCTATTGAAAATCATTATACAATTTAAATATTTAATTGCAGTTCAATATCATGTGGTAGTCAATATCGTTCTAGATGTTTTCAAAGTGCAATAATTGTATGCCTGTGTTACAGTGCATATCCCTGGATTCTTTATATTCTTTATTTTCTCTTCTTTCGTTATGTGTTATATGTATTCTCTGATATCGTATGATATCATCTCTTTTCTGACCTCGATTAACCCTTGTATTCCTTTTTCTTTTGTTCACGTCACTTATATATATACCGATGTTTTTCTATAAATAAACGAGCCGGTATAAACCGAAACATCGCTCCGCATACATCACTCTAACAGCCTGGATGAAATGTTACTTAGCTAACAATTATTATATATATATGCATAGGTTTCATTCTTTTTTTTCTCTTCTTAATCGTTTAAACATAGTCTATTTTGAACTATTATCTTAAAAAAAAGATTAATAATGTCGGCATCAAAAAAAGAAAAAGAACCAATTCATGATGTTGATTTGGGCAATTATGGTATATCAAAGAATCGTTTAGCAACGACGGGTGTAAACTCATGTATTGGCTTTATCGTCTTTTTAAATAATGGTGAAGATATTTTTATCGAACATCTAAGCGATATTAGTCTTCCAAGGAAAATGAATCTTGACAATGTTCGTGAATGTTTTGAAGACATCAGTGAACATATTAATGACGCATTGCCATATGAAAAGGGTGTGTGTGCAGGTGTGGGTGTGGGTGTGGATCTGGCTAAGATGATATAACTAACGCCTACCCCCACCTCCCTCCACATCCACACCCACCCTATCTCAGATACAAGCAAAGTGAATGGCGGCTAACTTTTGCTGCTTTCATCGTTTCAGTTATCTCGAATGTTTCCCTTTCCGAGCGGATTTCTCGAAGAACATGGAACACCCTGTTCAAGATTGGAAAACGAAATACATAGATTCGATTACGAAATGTCATCCTCATGTTTGAATTCGTATTTTCTGACTTTTCTTTTTCGAGGTCATCGCTAATGAAAATGATGTCTGTGGAAGCGAACGTCTAGGAAATAAAAAAGAAGAAAAACTCGAAAAGGTCAACATAAATACGATGCGAAGCAATCTCAAGTTTTGGCAATAGGTTTGAATTAACATAAAAGCGATAAATGACTTCACCTGAAGTCGATTTTGTACTGTGAAATGTTTCTATTATCGCTTCGGCTCGTAACAGTTGATGGCTTAGCGGACTGGAGATTATCTCGGATGAAAGATGGAGGCCAAATCGTCAAAATGGCCTTTTTGTGGGACTTAAAGAATAGATAAACGAAAACTCAAATTGAAAATTCAAAACGTTTGTATCATGTTGAGAGATTGATCTTTCGGACAAAGTTTCAACGAGATTTTCAATTATTATTTTAAATGAATGCATAACAATCGGTTGAAATTCTTTTGCAATGTTAATATTAAAAGGAAAATAGACAAAATATATTATTATATAATTATACAACTAATTCTAAAGATATATATCCCTGTTTATAAAATTCGTAAATTTTTTATTCTTCAATAATAGAATATACTTTTAACAAATAAAACAACATCCACCAAACGAATAAATATTGGTATCGATATATTTATTAAACAAGTCCAAATATAGATTTCATTAATGAATGAAATTGATCACAGTCTGAACTTTGCCTTACAGAATTCGTCATTGTTACCATTAATAACTGATAACGTAAAATTTGCATAACTATTATTTCCATTGCTTTTACTGCTTCTTTTTCGACAAATAAATAATTTAAATAACGCCATAGAATAGTCGTATAAAAATTTTGAAACTCAAGTAGGATTCTCTTATTTTTATATTCATAAAATTGATTCATATTCCATGATGCAGATAAATTAACACTAAAGATAAAAACAATTAATGTAAGTTTTAATAATAATGGATAATTCATAAAACGATAAAAATATCGATGTGTTCGAGTCATTTCATAATGAAAAACTTCATTTATCCATTTAGACATATGTTTACCAATGTCTGAACGATCTTGAAAATTACGCATTATCATATAATGTAGATGTATAATATTATTAAAATTAGATTTGATCAATATGATTTGATCATTTATATCTAATTGTTTAAATTCAGGTATACTTTTAAAAAAATATATTAATGATTCGTGCATAATACTTTCGTTATTCATAAACTGCAAAAGAGAAGACGATGATGTAAATTGATTGGTGTAAGAGTAATCAATTTTAGCTGCTACCAATTGATAAGCATTATTTATATTATTTAATAATATTCGATCGTTGTCATGTAGAATATAATTAGAACCAAACAAACTGATTTGATAAATCTAGAATAGGAAGATACATGAATAGTATTCGATTATTTGTATTGTATTTACTGGATTATCAACAAGTTCTTGGCTTGTTGGCTTTATCATCAAACGTCGTTTCTTTCGTAGAGCTGTTGGAAGAGTAATAAGAGATTGCTGATCATTTAGTAGACTATTTGTTTTCTTTTGTTCTCTTGCTAATTTTACTAATTGTCTTAATTGTTTTTCTTCTTCAGTACGAATCCAATCTTTTCGCATTTTAATATCAAAACATTTTTTTAATCGGCAATATGCACATTGACGACGTGTGGAAGTAGTAATAATACAAGAACCAGAAGTTCGACATCTGAGCTGAGACTGAAAAACAAAGAATTATCATTGATATTTCAGTTCATTGTAACTTGGAAAATTTTGGATAGAACTTACAGATTATTGGAACAATTAGTATGATAGATGTAGGGTTTTTTTCCATCTATTGATATTCAACTCCGATACTTTGTTTCTACCAGAATTGACCATAGGACAGGAGAGAAAAAGTTGTCCTACGTCCAGCTCTGGTTCTACCTCAAGCAGACTTTGAAAACTATACGATAGGTGCGACGAGCAGTAAAAAAATTGAAAAGTATATATTTTTTTTCTTCGTTCTCGTACGATTGTGAACCTTTCAGAAGCCATCGGATTCCGAGCACTCGAAAACTGGATTCTATTGACTACTCATTTTCCACTTCTTGAACATTTTTAGACATCTTCAAACTCATTGAAATTTCGACTCCTGATGCTAAAGAAACATATCAGAAGGATACTTTCGAGAGCTCTAATAAAAACAATACATGTCATCAGTTTTGCATCAAAATCTGAAGACATTCTTGCTACTCAAAAGAATCAATTTCAATATGCCACAGCATTTTGTGTCAGATGGCAGCGTCTTTAATAAATAATCAAACTCGAAAACTAAGCAAAAACGGTCGATGTAGCTGCTATGGACAGCATGAGCCTGTTCACGTTCCAGAGGATGCGGGATATTGACTAAAATCCATCATGTTTCTGGGTGTCTAAAAACTATTCATGCACTGAGATAGAAAAACAAAACAAGTACAAGAGTGATGATTAACCAAACCGTTCATCGGCAATTTTCCAGCGATTTGCATGACATGGATTAACATCAACTAATGGAAACTAAGACCAAAACCCGTCTGTGCTCTTAACGAATACATAGTCATAATGAATTGTCAAATTTTGAAAATCTTTCTAAATATTCATTTGATGTATTATCACACAAATCAATTCATCATCAAATATTAAAAAAATAAACACAACTATCAAAGTATTGTCTTTTTATGAATTAAAGAAATAACTTTCAGAGAAGAATAATAAGTTTAAACGTTCAACGAAAATAAATCATAAGTACTCATGTTCGAATTTCTTCCTTCGTATATATTGATAGGTTTTCACGATTCGAGAATAAAACATCTGTCGGATAACACACTTTATTTTGATTGAGTTTCGATCCCCTTAGAAACAATCATTCGTGTGATCAAAATGATCTAATGCTGAGACGCCAATCTATGGAAAGTAAGAAATCAAGGGCATTGATATAGAATTTCGATGGTCAACGGAAGCTAAGAACTGTGCCCAACCACCGGATATCAATTGAACTCATAATTTGTTCATATGCAGAGCTCGATGAGACTAACTAGTAGAAGTTCAAAAAGATTCTCCTCATACCTTGTCGTTTCGGATTGATGACCGTTTTTGTTCGATATTAAGCCTCAAACAAGCTACATAGTCAAATATTGAGTGGCATAGACTTAATCTAAGATACTTCCCATGAGTAGGTCTCACTTTTATTAGATTTCCTCATAAAATGGACCAATATCTTCTTGCTTCTTAACTATACTTTTTCATTTCTTCATTAATTCTTAATACCCTCTAATGAATGTTCTAAGTTCCGATCATTCTCATGTATCTAATTACATATATACTTTTTGATACGAAATCATTAATTAACTCAGCCTTCGAACGATTCAAAAACTTCTATAATCAAGTATTTGGAATAGAGTCTTCAAAAGTTTGTGAGTTCTATCTTAGTTATTCAATAGTTATTACCATATCCCGAAATGCATTTCGACGAAAAAATGCTTTACATGATTCACAAGTAATTTGATCAAAGTTATAGCCAAGTGCTGGAGCACCACAAACACGGCAGTCGAGATTTGGCAGTTGACATTCTTCTGTTGAATTATTGTTTGATAGTGTTTCTAGTTCATATTGATCAGTCTAACAAAAAGAACGACTAATTTTAGATATAAAAATACCGAATATAGATTTAAATCTTCTACCTTCAACGATGAAGTTGTCTTATCTTCAATTGTATCATCATGTAACATAAGAGATAGATCATATTCATTTTGAGGATTAAAATCATCAAATAATGGAAATAAATCATCAGAATCAAATGATGACATATGATTCCAATATTGATTACTCGATATTATGATCGTTGTTATCAATATCTAAAATAGTAATATTTTACTTAATATTCACAAAAAAGAAAAATGTAGTTTCTCTAGAAAAATTATATTTGAATCTTTCAATAAGTTTTATATCGTTGTATTTATTATGTAAATATTTTTTTGTCTTATTTTACTATTGGGTTTGATCCGAAAATGTTTCAAAAAAAAGAAATCGATGCAGTTCTACTTCGAGAAAAAAAAACAAACTGAAGCATTTGAATTTACGAATAAGTCCACCTTGATTTTGTTTTGCTTCGTTCTATCTCTATGTGACTACTAGATAGAATACTACACTCATCGTCCTTTTTTTGTTTCTGCCGACTAGCGACTTTTAAGAGGATCATGTATGAAAGAAAAAAGCAATATATGTATATTTTTCTATTCTTCAACGCACATGAGTCGCTTGTTTTCGAGGAAAGAATGTAGCTCAGTTTTTTTGTTTGGTCGGTAATAATATAAATGGGTGATTCATCAAAGAACAAGAGATATAACTAAGAAAGCAAACCTTAAAAAATGTGGTGAACGATTACTAACATCATCATAGAAAATGTCATATGCAATAAATCATCAAGAATATATTGTCTGATTGGTATTCAACATTCGTATAATGACGTGATTAGTCATCGAAAAAAAAGTGAAATGAAGATAATTCAGCACGAGATTAGTAAAAACACAATGGTAGAAATCGATTTAATTTAATATTTTGTGGCATTTTGTAGAGTGTTATACACGATGTACATCCTTCACTCATGTTGATTATATATATATATATAACTAAGTTTTCTTAGTTTTGTGAAGATGAATTCAGTTTTAGTAAATAAAACTAACCACGAAGTATATATAAGGAGAAGAACAGTGTAAATAAAACACACAGAAAAAGAAAAGCATAGGTATATACATATACAAATATGATACGTAAAGGAAACGAATAAATTTATACGTAATGTGGGAGAACGTGGAAGGAAAAACACCACTGTAATAGGTTTGAATATATTGGACAAATTTCGGACACTATAAAACATTGATTCAAACTGAAAACGAATGAGTATTTAGCCTTATGATTTTTAGTTGATGAGTGAATCTTCTGTAGGACCATAATTATGAAGTAAAATCATAGTTTTGAGTTTTGATTGCACTTTTTGCATAGACATGGAGATTCATTAAACTTGCTCATACGAAAAAATTCTGAAGTTTCGAACATTACATCTTCGACATATGAAGGTTTGAAAACAGAGGTACTTTTGCATGAAACATGGATTTTGAAAAAATAATTATCTCGAAGATGTGACGTCCGAATCGATTGAAGTCTATGTTTATGGAAAGATTTGGGCCGAAACTCGATATATGTACTAAATAGCAACTTGCACCCATATCCTATGATTTCTTCAAACAATGAAATATGTTTTTATGATGACAAAAAAGTATGTATTTGTTTTTATATAGAATACCATATGAGTATATTATAGAAATATGACAGCATGGTTTTATCACTCATGTATGATCGTTTGAACGAGTACGAGTATTTTCTTACAAAAAAGTAAACAAAAGGAATTCTTATGGAATATAGTGTCCAAAACTCCTTTGCAATCAAAATTTGTGTAATGATAATTTGAAATCTTTCTTATTGGACTTTGTGAACATATGAATTGTGTTATTTTTTCATTTGTAGAAAAAACAACAAAATGTAGATCATAGGCAAGTACACCAAGTTTTTTGTTTTGCTGATCTTATACACTACAAAGTCCTGTTCCAGCAGAATTGTCGTAGTCTAATTAAATGCATGAAAAGATAAGTACAAGACGGATTTTTCACAAACAATATGGTTTTTTATTTGGCATATTGTGTTTTTCAAAGATTTTCGATAATTTCCATCATCTTCTGTTTGAAAAAGTATGCTTTTTTCGTAAGAAGCAGCAAATCTTTTTATTGTTTCTCTGCTGATGTTTTTTTTGATTGCACATTTCACAATTATTCGAAGGAGCCTCATGGTAGTCAATTATTCTTTTTTTTGGTTGTTTGCATTAAAACTTTTTTTATTATAAAAAAAGAGCATCACAATAAGTAGATGATCATTTTTTGAATGTCTCAAGATACTCAACTTGTTCTCATCTTTTTCTGGATGAAAAGTAACAACTAAAAGATAATGGGATTCTATCAAATAGTGCAGTCTGAGATGGTTTTTCACATAAAAATTATATCTTTCTGATATGTTAAAACCTTGAAAAGTTAGAATGATTCGCTTTTCATCAGACTACAGTCTATAGTTTCTAGTGAACTAGTAAAAATTTCAAATCAATACATTAGTACGTTTTATTTTTATTCATGATACAATCAAAGTATATCTTTTTTTCAACCTGCAAAAATTATCGAATCGCTTTTTTTGTCACACTGTTGTGACCGCATTCTGAGTTGAAATTTTTTAATGATACATGACTCAATAGAAAAAGTACTTTTTTTCTTTGATTTTCTTTCAATACAAGTTTAATAACAATGTCTAGTTGACTTATACAAAAAATTATCAACGACAAGGCAACAAAAAACAATTTTTTCCATATAATGTTTATTTTTGATAAATTGTGCTGATCATCGTAAAATGTTTCTTCTTCAAAAGGTTTTTGCATTATGTTGAAATTAGCATTTATTCTGTCGCTATCATTTCGAAGATTGACGTTTCGATCGATCAGATGATCGAACCTTGAAAGAGTTTGTAAAGTAGCAATTGTCAAACTCATTACTTAGAGAACTCTCTTAACAATTATCAGCATGTTTCTAATCAATGCTATTCATTGATCGCTTCATTCTCTTTCTAATTCATTATCTATCATCAGCTATATTCCGGCAAACTTCGCCTTTTAGATGACTTTCTCTAAGAAAATGAAACGTCCCGTTGAAAATTGGAACACGAATTGTATAGATTTGATCATGAAAATTCATCCACTCGTTTGAATTAGTATTTTTGACTTCATTTGTGAGGTTACTGCGATTGAGAATGATAACTGTAGATGCATACATCTAGTAAATAAAAAGAAAAAAAAAGAAAATTCGCCAAAATCAACATCAATACAATGCGAAGCGGTCTCAAATGTCGTGAACGTGTTTTGAATTAACATATAAACGATAAACAATTTCACTTAGAGTCGATATTATTGTGTGAAATGTTTTTATTATCGCTCCTGCTCATAACAGCTGACGACTTACGAGGAAACCTCTTCAGGTGACCCCTCGGATTTTAATAAATTTTTGTCTATAGTTACTATATAGTGCCCTAGTAACAGTGTGAGTGAGGAAATAACGCTTATACACCAACATCCTGATCAGAACTATTGATCAGCTATAATTATAAGTTGATATCGAAGTGACTTGATAAATTAAATTAATCGTATTTTGATGCATATTCACTAAATAGAAATATTCTAATTCACGTTTTTCCATAGAAATAGCCATCGATATCAATAAAACTGATTTTATATGCAAAAGCAAATACCTCTATGATTAATTTTTTGACAAGAAAAGCATGTAAAATCTCGAAAAAATCTAAATCGGCCGGTAAGAAGTCCTTGACCGACCATTTACCGTAACCGGTTGCAACATTGATGTGAGATAGACGTCAGTGTGGGCAGGTATAACTGTTTGGGATTGAGCGAAAGAAAGATTCAGAATTGCACTCACCCTGGACCAAAGTTGTAGCCGATCAAGAAATACATGAGCGATCTGGTTCGGCTCGTCTAAAAAATATTTCCAGACCAGTAACAACCAGCGAGTTCACAAAATTTTTTTATATGATACGACTGATATTAGGGGCAAAAATTCGTTTTGAATACCTACAAATTTTTATGCTTGTCTTTTCTGGAATACTTCTATTGTAATGAGTCCAATTCTAAATTCGTTTATAAGGCTCCCGATAACAAAAAAGGGACCAAACTAGAGTTGTAACCGGTTAAAAATTTTTGAACTGGTTCGGTCCAACCGATTCAAAAAACCTTTTAGATCTGTGGAAATCGGCAAAAAGTGACTGATGTGTTTGGTCATTATTAATTGATCAATGGAAATGGCTTCAAGAGACATTCATTTTTCTTTTGTCGCTCAAGAAAGAAATCTCATATTCTAGTCGTTTATATCTGTTTGATTCCTCAGAGATGAATATGTAAGATATCAATGTTAGAGCGCGAAAAACAGTAATGTATCCATCAACTGATGGCTACATTCCAGATTTTGAATTTTTTCACTCTACTTTTACAGACAAATCTAATGTTTCTCTTCAAACGACGATTCAAACCTAAATTTGATCTTCAACAAAACATTTATCAAATAAGTTTAACTCAAATAACGCAATTTTGATTGTACTTTTTAAAAAAACAGAAGAAAATAAAATGTATATTTTTTTAAACAGCACTTATTGATTATGTTGATAAGAGTACGTAAACTTGCTCTCAATAAGTTTTATCAGAAAAAATGCGTATCCGTAAAATATATTGCAATCAGGAAAAATCGATTTGATTATAACTCTGTTGTATACTGGTCTGCATCTATAAAATACGAGCGTAAACGATTCGTATATCTTTATTACTATGTCAATATTTATATTCTCTATCGTATGCTTGTTCATCATGATATTATTTAATTCGGATCTAAAATAAATACTGATACGTGTCATGAGATTTTGTCATTAAAATGATTCTTAGTTGCAATAACTGTTTTCAACATGTAACCATGTTTGTCTTATATTCGTTCCTACAAATGACATATTTTATTTATTATCATTGCACACGTCATAAATGACAAGACGTGTATTTGTGACACAAACATAATGAAATTTCTATGTCAATATTGATAAAAACTGAATTTCACATGAA
Organism: Rotaria sordida; assembly: GCA_905250125.1. Classification (NCBI taxonomy): domain Eukaryota; kingdom Metazoa; phylum Rotifera; class Eurotatoria; order Philodinida; family Philodinidae; genus Rotaria; species Rotaria sordida. Next base: position 46,186 of record CAJNOL010001539.1, on the reverse strand, counting down.
TAGATATGACTTCACTGGCTCAATGAAAATAAAGAACAAATTTCATTCTCAAGTATCAGATCTAAGAAAACGAAACTAATTCATATGTCTATTTTATTTATAAAAGAATAAGTTTGATTTACGAAAAATCAAAACATGAAATAAAAGTCTATCGTATGCTATTTCATCATGATGAAGAGTATCAAAACAACTATGAAAACAAAGTAAGTATTGTTAATGAATTTTATCTGTCCATTTTTAGGTGTTGTTGTTATTTCTCCATCTGCTCCGTTGCAAAGATTAGTATTACAGCAACAAAAATAAATTGAATCACCAGTAGAGTCTGTACGCCATTCACATTTATCTTCTTTACATTGATCAGATAGTGCCCAATTTCGAGCATATATAGACTCGCTAGTTTGATTATCTTTACTAAATGTCTGTATAGAAGAACACATTTATTATAAAAAAATTACATTAAATTTTATACGAAATATTTACAAGACACCAACCACTTGTCGCTATTACTTGTAGAACATTGTTTGGATTCCATGGCTTTGGGCATGCTTCTTTATAACAACTATAACATTTTATGGTAGAACTGCGTATTAGTAGAGCAGCTTCAAATATCAAAGAGAAAGTTTGTGTATGAATATTATTAATATTACTGGAACTTACAAGCACAAAGGATGACGAGAATAAAGGTGAGACGACACAAACGAAACATTTCACTATGTCATAATGAAGCAATCACTCAATTTTTTTTAAAATAAAATTTGGCTTACCTTTGTCAAACAACGTCTACTGAGAAATGCATGTAAATACAAAAAACAACACATTTATAGCAATCATTATCAGTATTTGCTATCAAAGTAAAATAGTGGACGCATCTGATTATACTAAACACCAACTATTATGTGAAAGAATGTAATGTCACGTTTCATGATGCAATTAAGCAAAATATTTTGTTTTTCTGTTAATCACGAAGAATGATGGTGTGGGTATGCATGTAGATGTGGGTCAGGGAGCAGATGACACCCACACCCACATCCACAACCAACAAGAAACAACTTATGGAAGAAAAACATGAAAAAAAATTATATAAATTAATAAAACAAAGAAATACATGAACAAGAAATAACAAGATGAGAATAAATCCCGATACAGCAAACGTCATAAATAATTCTAAAATAAAATTAACAAAAACACAATTATAAGTACTTGCAAGTGGATTGAAATTTGTACCAATACCTACATCAATAAACGTAATAGATATGATAGCCAGCACAAAAAGATCATTAAAAACAATATCAACTATAATAAAACAAGCCACAGTTACAGAAATATCAATATTTATCAATAAATAGAAAAGATCAAAAGTTGATAACATGAATAACAAAGAACGTAATGCGATGAAAAATTTACAGAAAATCAAAGATATAGTTATATTACCAGCAGATGAAGGTGGAAAGGTGCCAGTAATGGACAGAATCGAATATATTAATAAAATCGGAGAAAAATTAAATGACAAGTCATTGTATGAAAAAGTAGAAAACCCAACACATAACATAAAGAAGAAAATTTCTAAATTGATAAACAGATTACTAAAGTTCAATCGAATAAAAGAAAGTTTAGAACATGAATTAATGTCAACTGATAACATCCCAATAATAAGAGATCAACCTAAATTACCTAAACAAAATCATTCGATTAGAATTGTAAGCTGTACAAGAGATACTATTACCTCAACGTTATCCAAATTAACATTTTCATACATAAAACAATTGATTATACCATATGTAATACATCAAAATTTATCGATGAAATAACTAAAACCAAATTAGATAAAGAAGATAAATTTATAAGTCTGGATATCGAAGATCTATTTACAAATGTACCAGTGTCACAAGCAATAGATATTGTAATGGACAGAATTAGCCCTTCAGAAAAATTCTGTGAATCTAATCTCATCGAAATAGACCTAAGACAAATACTCACAATACCACTGAACAATAGCTATTTTTAATTCAATCGGAAATTCTATCGACAAAAAATATGGTCTACCAATGAGACATACTCTCTTATAGATATTTGCAGACCTCTACATGCATGATTACATAGAAAAATGTATGGAAAATCTGAATGAACCTAACAAAATTTAGAGATACATATGTAATATTTTCATTATAACAAAAATGAAAGAAATAGAAAATTATGTGAAAGATTTGAACAAAATAAAAAGCAAAATTAAATTTACTTACAAACATGAAAAAGATGGAAAAATAAATTTTCTGGACACAACTTTATCAATGAATAATGATGATAACATTGGTATTCAGTGGTTCAGGAAAGAAACAGCATATGATGAAGAATATAGCGTTAAAAATTATTGAAACTACAAAAAACCAAAAGGAACCAAAACAAGATTTAGGTAAATTAAGAACAATACCTACAAAAGCAAATTATCCGATACACATATTTTGACAAACATATGAAAAATACAGTAAAAGCTACATATTCAACAACGAAAAAACAAACGAACCATCAAAAACCAGAATTAAAATATTGCATTACATTACCATATGTAAATAGAATGGCAATCTTAAAAAGGAAATTAGCTGAAATAAATATTAATGGATTTTTCTCTTACCCGAGCAAGTTACAATCAAAATACAAATATAAATAAACCAAACTCTAGATCAAATATATATCAAATAAAATGTATCTGTGGAGCTGTTTATAATGGAGAAAGTAAATTTAGACTAGAAAAACGTATGAAACAACATATAAGAACAATTGAACAAGATGACGAAACAACAAAATCAAAAATGGTTGCACACTATCGTAAAAATAGATGCAAATGTATGTTTAAACCAACTAAAGCATTCATCATTGATAATGAAATCATCCGAAAAAAAAAAGAGTTGAGATAAGCTACATATAAGAATGTATGTATGAAGCTTATCCTGGATAGTTTGAACCAATCAGCTTGTATTCCATATTCAACTCTTTTTTGTCTAGCTTTTAATAATAATGTCAAAATGCGGATGGTGTGATATGCATACATATTCGAGTTAAAAAATAAATCGTTTGAAAAAAACAATCAAATTCTTGAATTAGAAAAAAAAGCTAGTGACGAACAACTTCCGATTTGATATAACGTAAAAACTAAGAGATTAAAAACCTTTCATTCCAAAATCGATTGATCCCTTATTTTAAACAATATTTTAACAAATATTTTTTTCAGTACTATAAAGTATTAATTTAACATACATGTAAATATAATTCAAATTTAACTCTAAACAGAGATTCAATTCGTATTTTCATATTGTAGCTTCTTCATTCTATCTATGGCAAAATTTTTCATATTCTTATTCATATTTATGGAATATGATACATCATTGTTTAGATCAAGCCGTTGTAATCATATAGGGTAGATTGAAAAGGAATAATTGAGCTATAATCATCATCTTTTTTATTTTTATCGTTTATTTGTACTTGTACTCGTGATACTCTAACTGTTTTTTTTTTCTATTTTGATCATTAAAGATCATATATTAAAACAAATTGTGAACAGTAATAAATCTAATTTAAACATAACGATTAGTCAGAAATAATTATTTTTCAATACTTCATGATATACTAAATGAAGACTTACAAATAAACTAGATATAAATATAGATTTATTTCATTTAACCACGTTAAGTTCTCTATTTAACAACGAAGAAGTCAAAGCAATCTTGTATTCTCTTGAAATTTCAATGAACTGAAAGATGAAGAAATTCACTTGAGACTCTAATAGAATGCTTGATCGACAGCTGAGGACAACTATTGATAATTCGAAAACATAGAACGTAAAATGGTATAATGTGGACTACTGGATTTGGATTTTGCTCACTTTGCACGACCTGTTCTGTTTTTTTTTGTGTCTTTATCTCACTAATTTGATGTTCATTCTCTGTTTATTAACAGCCTTTATATGGGGTATAACGAATTGGTTTTTAAAACAGGGTTCGACAGGTTTACAAAAAATTAAATATGACAATCGAGTAAAACAATTTGGTGCTGAAATCTGGTATTTTCTCACCAATGCACAAGTAATACAAAATATTGGTTATAAATAAAAATTATTTACTGATTTTATGTAGTATTGGATTCCATTTTTATTAAATCAATGTGGTTCTGTACTTTATTATTATAGTCTTTCAAAAACTGGTGAGAATATTTTCTTATAATTTGTTGCTTTTGATTTATTTTTCTATTAGATTTTTCGACCGCCGTACCTGTAACCAATGCTTTGACACTTTTGATAACATATTTATGTGATGTTATTTCACGTCCACAATTATTAAATTCAAGTAAGAGTTTTATTTTTTTTTTTAAATATATCAAATAATGGTTTTTAGGATTTTTAATTGGTATGTTATGTGTCACAAGTGGAGTGGCTCTTTGTGTTATATCCAAACCTCATTAAATGTTTTCATTTTGTCATATGTGATATATGTATAAATATGATAGATTTGTCTTTTTTATACATGTTTCAAACAATTATCATGATTTATAAAACAAATACTTTATTATTTTCTAGATCACAAAATGTTCACTAACATTAGTAATCGAACATTTTCTATTATTCGTCATTGTTTAAAACCTTCATTTCCTATGCGAATTCAAAATGCATCGACAAGTGAGAAATAAGTTTTTTGTTTAGAAGGCTGTCTTAAAATTATTATTATTATTATTATTATAGAAATACGATTTAATTATGAAGATGCATTTGATCTTGAGTCTCAATTAAAAGATGATGAACGAATGATACGTGATCAATTTCGTGATTATTGTCAAGAGAAATTAATGCCAAGAATAATTGAAGCAAATAGAAAAGAAAGTAAGTCAATTTTATTCTTATTCTAAATTAGATTGTTTGTTTTAGTTTTTGATAAGGAAATTATGCGTGAATTAGGTGACCTGGGTGTTCTTGGTCCAACTATTCAAGGTTTGTACTTAGTTTATTATTATTTTTTTTTGAAATATAAAAATTTAGGTTATGGTTGTGCTGGTATTTCATATGTTGCATATGGGCTATTAGCTAGAGAAGTTGAACGGTATGGAAAAAAAGCGACGAAGAAACAGCAGAGACTTCAATCTTGAAGTTTTAAGAAGAAAAATCATTTGTATAGTGATAAAATTCAATTTTCGAACCAATATCGATTATAAACAATAGAGCTGAATAAAAGCTACTAAATAGAATTGATTTCATTTTGAAAACATTCCATCGTAAATGGAGACAAAAAAAGAAATGTATTAAAAAATAAACTCTGTTTCGGAACAAAAGTATTCTAGGTATTTTTTTTGTAACAATTGAATAATTCAATAACGAAACCGTATAATGATCTAAAATTTTCACACTACATTTCTAGGTGTTCAAAGCCTAAGGGAACCTCCTCTTTCCAGGGTTTGTGGAGAATGATTCATTAGAAAAATTTGAAATTTTCAAGATAGATAGATAGATCTCAATGAGTAGAGCAAAAGTTGTCTCAGACTCAAAATCCCCAAAATGCTTTCTTCTAGGAGATATCAGAGTCGCAAAGGCTAAAAATACCCTTCTAATTGTCCTACTTTCTCAGTTGAAACACGACCCGTAGAGCTAATGATTATATATGAGACTCTATGTGGATTGCCTATTTTGTTCATTTTATTTTTATTTCCTTCTATCTGAATGAACAGAAAAATACAAAGCATGCTTCCAAAAAATCAACAGTACAATATTTTTCGTACCAAAAAAAAGTAGGCATCCCGAACAGTTTCTAATACCTATAAAAAAAGTTTCAACTCCATTGATTATACTATGCCGAAATGATAGGGGTGATTCTGCAGGTTTTTTGTGCAAAAACGAATAACAAATCTTCCTGTATGTATTAAAACCTTTTTCTTCAACTAAATTGATCGAAAACTATTCACGTTCAGTCGTGTTCGGTTTTATGATCCATCCTGTATGCTGATGTCTGCTGTTTCTTCGTCGGAAAAAAAGAGTCTTTAACGTAAAATGACATGTTTTCTTTTATTGATAGTGTCGATAGTGGTTATCGTTCAGCATTTAGTGTTCAATCATCACTTGTTATGTTTCCGATCAATGAATTTGGAACAGAAGAACAAAAAGAAAAATATTTACCAAAATTAGCTACTGCTGAATTAATCGGTTGTTTTGGTCTTACGGAACCAAATCATGGTTCTGATCCTGGTTCTATGGAAACACAAGCACGTTGGGATGAAAATAAACAGGTTTATATATTAAATGGGACAAAATCATGGTTTGTATATGAATCAAAAATAAACAAAATTTAATGAATAAGCTTTTTTTTTGAAGGATTACTAATTCTCCTATTGCTGATATTGCTGTTGTATGGGCAAAATGTGACGATAAAGAAATTCGAGGATTTATTTTAGAAAGATCTATGAAAGGTTTTACAACACCAAAAATTGAAGGCAAATTTTCATTACGTGCTTCAATTACTGGACAAATTTCTATGGACGATGTTCACGTACCAAAAGAAAATTTATTACCAAAAGTTAAAGGTTTAAAAGTATGTATTCAGTTGAATAGTTACGAAAATTTTCTAAGTATTTTTGTTTTCTGCTAGGGTCCATTCAGTTGTTTGAATAATGCACGATATGGTATCGCATGGGGAGCATTAGGTGCTGCGGAATTTTGTCTTCATACTGCTCGTCAGTATACTCTCGAACGGTAAGTATTATAAATTAATGGGTAACACATAATAAACAAAAGAAAATCTTTTCCTCATGTTTGGACATTTCCTCATACATTTGATATTTCGATAGAACTAATTGTCTTTTTCTTGCCAGCGAAAAGTTTAAAAGATGAATACCTACTCAATCGTCTAACTGAGATGTCCGATTTTTTGTAGGCATCTATCGATTAATGTAATGCTTTGTTCATCAGGATCGATTTTAAACATTATTCAGAAGAAAAAGGCTAGTGGTATTTTGAAATGCATCCTAGAAAATTATGTTTATGAAAGTGAGATTTAGTCAAAGACACGTTTATTCTCATGTTGTCGAGTGTAGAATTAAATTCTTAACGTAATGATATGATTGTTAAATTGAAGAATAGAAACATTTGGAAAAGAACAATGATATAATCCTACTAGAACAGAGTTGTTTTTTTACTTGAAATTTTTTTTTTCTTGCATACATTTCTTCTAAAATCTTGAAACATGCAGATGATTGAGTAGATGTTCATCTTTTAAATTTTCCGCTGACAAAAAGAAATAGTTATCTCTATCGAAGTCTCTAATACATTGAGAAGCGTCTTTAAAAAAATAGGAAAACATTCTATTCTGTTTATTATGCGCCATTCATTATATATATAAGATTTTATATTAAATAGAAAACAATTTGGTCGACCATTAGCACAAACTCAATTGATTCAAAAAAAATTTGCTGATATGTTAACTGAAATTTCAATTGGCCTTCAAGCATGTTATCGTGTTGGTCAATTAAAAGATGACAATCGGTATGAATAAAACTATGAATATTATTTATTTGAACTTTTTTTTTTTTGTTCTAGAGCAACACCTGAAATGATATCATTAATAAAACGAAATTCATGTGGTAAATCACTTGATATAGCACGTCAATGTCGAGATGTTCTTGGTGGTAATGGAATCTCAGATGAATATCATATTATTCGACATGTTATGAACTTGGAAGCTGTTAATACGTATGAAGGAACACATGATATTCATGCATTGATACTTGGTCGAGCTATAACTGGTTTACCAGCTTTCACTTGATCAACCTGAAAACCAACTATGTGAAATAGAGCGCCTGTACGTGTCTGTGTAGGTGTAGAAAGAGAAAAAGTAATAGATAACGTTTGAGATTTGTTTTTTTTCCTTTTTTTCAAGTAAATATTTTATTTTGTTAATGCATCAATCTACCTATTTTAAATGCATAAATAAAATACGATTGAGAGAAGATTTAATGATGTGTGAAATAGATGCCAAGCTGTTGTGTTTAATATAGTACCATAGTATTAATAGTAATAAAACTAGCTTCATCGAAGCAAACATTGCCTTTTTTTTTTCTTGTGCTTATCGAATTTATTATATACATTTGTACGTGCATATTACATTTGTCTATATATTGATATTGAACAGTGTTCATACATAATGGATTTATCGGTTGTACCAATTTCTTATTGGAGCTATTGGGCAAATGTAATTTATATTCTCGGTATGTTTGGATATTTAACAATTGATACAATTAATTATATATTCAAATCATTTAATGAATCTCTTTCTTGTTTTATCTATGTTTTTCTTGCTATTCTATTTGTAATTGATGCTACTTTATATATCATTGATTGGTATATGTATGCTGTAAAATTACGTCAAAATAAAGATGAAGCAATACAATATGAAGCTGAATTAGTTGCCTGTCTTTTACAAAATCTTGGTAGTTATTTTTATTTAATTAGTGCTTTATTAGCTTTTAATAAAAGTCAATTTACGAAAATAATTTTATTATTTAATCTTATTGGTATTAATGCTTTTTTAATTGAATCTGGTTTTATATTTCTTGGATGGCGTATTTCATTTCGAAGAAAACCTTCAACTAATCCAAAACGTGGTTGTGTTCCACAAGTAAGAAATAAATTGATTAATAAAATAATATATATTCTTGTTGCTTATATTTAGGATGTTTATATGTGGGCATTTATAATATATACTCTTGCTAGTTTGATTTATTTATGTGCAACAACATTAGCCTATCGTCTTTATATGAATTTAAACATTGTCAATTCAAATGGTGTACTTATATTACAAATGTTAGGTGATCTTGTCTATTTATTTGATGCTTATCTTTATTATGAATGTTGGCAACGTGATAAAGAAGACCATGATAGAGATACAGAACGGCAAAGATTAATTGCACTTAACTTAGTAAAACAATCAACAATAGAAAATTTTAATCCTGATAAAAAAACTGATGATAATAAATAAAAACCTATTATTAAAAGTTCGATTTTATCGCTATCGCCATATTAACTTTTGTTATTACTTAATACGAGTATTTACCTAACTATAATCTGCCATTTGAATTCATAGTAAACTCTCAAACAAGTGTCCGTAATATTATAGAAAGCTTTAAAAAATTCGTGCCCATTCCGATAAATTGTCATTTGTCACAAAAATCGAGTTTACTTAAAAATTCAATATCTCGATATAGGAATATTCTTCTCGAGTGAAATTTTCAAGATATTCAAAGAGTCATCAGAACTATTGATGCGCTGAACTTCAGATTGAAAATTCACTAAAACAGTCAAAACAATATAAGCTCAAACGGTGAGTTACAGTTCGGATAGTTAATTCGTAGAATTGTTCTATGAAAACTGAATATTATTCTAGAAGGCAGTATAGTCCATTAATGTTTTTTTGAAAGAAAAATAAAGATATCACACATTCAATTTCTTAATAAACTCATCCAAGAATATTCCAATAAAGCTCTTAACATTTTGCGTACATTATAGAAAAGAAATTTTTGTTATTCGAATTGGAAAAAAACAACCAAATATTTTAAAAGAATAAAAAAAAGCTTACGACACTCGGTATTCCCAGGCGGTCACCCATCCAAGTACTAACCGAGCCCGACGTTGCTTAACTTCAGTGATCGGACGAGAACTGGTGTATTCAACGTGGTATGGCCGTAAGCATTTGTTATAAAGCATTTTTTCGTATGCATTCGGATACATGGCTTCAAATTTAATAAACAAAGAACTATGTATAATTTGTTGATTTGATTTGATCATTTTAAAAGTATTTTCTATGGTTATGAGTATTGTTGAGCATCACTAGATAAATACATATACTTATGACATAACCCTTTGCAACATACGAATAGATAATTTTCATTAAAATTCAAATACACTTTTTCTGACAACTTCATTTCGTATCTCTACTAATCAAGTATACCCATTAAATCGATGGCCATTAATCTGACCTTAAAAATGAAACAGAATTTCTTGATAGATAAAGAATAAAAAAGTAATCAAAGTTATGATAATTACACTTTAATTTCTTTTTTTTTATTTTCAATGAGTCAAACTTACATGATGATCTATTCATTTGAACATAATAAAAAGACAAGATAATTATTAACAAATAAATACAACTTATGCATTCAGTGAAGTGATGCTATTATTTATTTCGAAAATTCTTTCTTTCCCATACATACTAATTTTTCTCTTATCCCTAGTTACATAAAAAAAGTAATTCAATCAATGAAGATATTCAATTAAACAAGGAAAGGAATGTGGTTTTGGATATATTATTCAATAACAACTACTTTTATGGCTTATGTAACAGTAGACACTATACTCGGACATCGTTTCATCCTAAGGCCTTCCTCCCTCAAAAATTAATCTCAGCCCAGGTACAGTCAAATTGCATGAAATTTTCAGAGTATGTTGAGGCTAGTGTGAGGAGGCTATGGTAAAATGTTCAGCTCTGTATCATGACGTTTGAGGAAGATAGTGACCAAACAAGGGTCAAAAATAGCTCATTTGGCAAAACCAGAGCCCTTTTTTTCTAATTCTTACTTTTTAAGCGGAAAAAAAGGATCACAAGTTCAATGAATTAAAAACCTCTCTAAAAATGGCTCTCTATTTATATAAGTGTGTTTGTATATATAGTAAAAACAAAGCTTGATCAAAAAAAAAGGATTCTGGTAAGCAATGCATCTTGACATACTCTTTCAAACAAAAAAAAAAAACTTAAAGACATCACATGGACCTAGACTGAAAAATTTGGGTTGCACGTTCGACATATCATGAACTAAGGAAAAAATGAGATACCAAGTAAAAATTTTTGTTGTTTATAGCAGATCAGATCATGGACTATCTTCCCATGCATTTATCTTAATTTCGACTATTTTGACGAAAAATGACTTTTTTTGCGAAGAAGAGGAGGCCTTAATGAATTTCAAAAACAATTGCTTCTGATTGTAGGATGTAATAATATATATGCAAAACTTAAGAGATTATGTTTTAATATGGAATCAAGTTACAACAGTTCCATTAAGCACCACAAAAGTTATTGTCTATCAAGGAAATCTCTTCAGATATCAAATCATTTTTCGATCGAGACGATGTTCATTTAATGAGTAATAGAAAAGTCTACAATGGTTTGGTTTTCTGGACTTTCGTTCTTGAGATATCGAAATTTTACTGTTTTTTTTTTCAACAAAAAGCTGTAGTCTCTTCAGATCATATGGAAGATTGACTTTCAAGTTTTGGCTTGGAACTTAACAGGAACAGAGTTCTTCATAATATTAGTTGCTTGTGAAAGTTTTAGCTTTTCTAATATTTCCTTTTTTTTCACAGTCAATTCAATCGATAAAAGTTTATCTTTATGTTTAAAACAATTTCAATAAGTCAATATAATCATAGTACGATGTTTCGTATGACATGCAGATCAATTTTTTCATACGTAGGCTAACTGAGGTTAATACAACAAAGTTCTCTTGTTATTTCGTTTATTCTTTTTAAGCTATAAGATTGCTTCAACAATCAAGCAAGAGTAAACACTTTTTTTTTATTCATATTGTCAAATTCAAGTCTTATTTATGTGGATGTCTACAATCAAATTTATTCAAGTAAAATTTTTTCTTTGTTTATGTATGTACAAAAAAAAAGAAAATATAAAAATCATAAGTACACAATTATGAATTAAATTCAATATTTTGATTTTGATTATTTTTCTAATGTTGATAAATTCAATGTTTGATAAGAAGAATTTATTGATGATGATGATCGACCTGACTGTTCTGATAATAAACGTGTAAGTGTTGTTTTATTCGATGATTTAGATGGTTCATCCGTTGTTGATTCAGGTAATGTTTTCATTTGTGTATTTTCTTGTTTTTGTTTATTTTTAATATTATTGAAATTTTCTATTTTATTTTTTGTTTTACTTAAATAAATTTGACTATGATTTAATGTGAATTCTTTGAATTCTGTAAAATTCAATCGAAAAAATTCATATATATTTGTAAGTAGTTGACGATATAATGTAAATACACGACGATTACATACATAAACACCAAATATAAATAAACCAGGTGTAGCATTAAGTAAAATAAATAAATATTTAACTGATGCAACAAGAAAACGTTTAAAACCTTTTTGATTATCAGGTAAAAGAAATAAAATAAAACCAATTGTCCAACCAAAACCAGCTAATACAGCCATACGCATATAGATTTTAACATCATGTTCACCAGGTACAACTTGTTTTTTACGTTGAAATTTACGTTCAACTTGAACTCGAACTAGGGGAAACTAATAATTAAAAAAAAAGCAAAAATAAAATTTTACCGTTTTTCAAACCTCGTCGAATACTTCGAACAGTCAAAGCATATAAAATAAAATTTATAATCAGAATAATTGCTACTGGACAACCGAATAATACAAATCGCATTAAGGCAGATTCAATCCAACAACCTATACAGATAAATATATTAGCAAACAGTCTTTTTTTTTTTGTATCATTCATATACAACATATCATAAAGATGTGTCATTGACATTCATTCATTATCTGTCGTTATACAAATAAATGAAAACTAATTTACTATAGTTCTATATTAGACTTAATGACGAGCTTAATGAACTTAGTTTAGTAGGTCAACGGAAAATTATTTGATATATAAATGCAATATTGTTTCTTTTTTATTATTTTCTGCTCTAAGTAAATTACAGATCAATTTGATAAATATCCACCACTACTCTTAGTAATGAAACTACTAAAGTACGTAAATATATATTTGAAAATCAAGTGATTACCTTGTAATGGTGTATCATTTTTTGTTCGAAAACAAACATCATAACATCCACGAAAAAATCTTCCATAACATGGTTTTAATCGAGCATTTTTTGCATCTAATATAATACCAATTAAAACAATAATGACGGGCATACCCCATGCATATAAAGCATAGAATGGTAAACGTTCACGAATTTCATAAATATAAAGTGAAAAACCTTTATGAAATGTTTTCCAAAGATCAAAAGCCATAACATTCATCCAAAAAAAACTTGCCAAATAAAAAAAATGTATTCCTAATGCAAATAATAAACAAACACTAGGTGTTGTCATTATTGTTAAACTTTGAGATAAAAATAAAATTTCTCCTATCATTAAAGCAATAATTAAATTAATTGTATTACATCCAGGTAAATTACGTAATGAAGAAAATAATGTAAATGTAATTAAACTTATAGCTAAAGCAAATATCGAAAGAAATGTTGCTATAGTTGATAAAATTCCAGGTGCTTTTTCAACAAAACCTAATTTTTTTCCACTAGTTGTACCATTATATGTATCATGTTTACATACAACAATATATAAATCAGGTCGAAAATAATCATAACGATATTCACGATTTGTATATAAACGTTTAGTACGTCGATTTTGTATTGAAAAATTTTTATATTGGTCTACTTCACAAAGCGCTATACGCATAACAAGACTATCTGGACAACGGCCAACTATTCGAGGTTGACGATTACATACAGATACTAATTTCATTACTGGAGTTGAATTTGACGCCGGAGATTTCGTATCGACATGTCGCTAAATTATAAAATGAAATATAATATCATCTTTCGACTATCATTACTAATGTCGGTTTTAAAAAGCAATAGATTTAACTGTTCTTTGAATAGCTTTTGTTAGGAATAACATAGAGACGTCAGGTTTTCGTCATTCAAGAGAGAAGGTCCTGGACCATTTACGTATGCTAAAATTTGATTGACTAACAACTGAACGATCGACTGAGTTCTCTACGGAGATTTTGAAAAAAAAAAAGATATTCTGAAGCCATTCTCCATTGGGCTCGATTGTAGAATATGACTAATCGATAGGAAAAATTCTTCTTTTTCGATCTACACAAGCCCCAATTTTATAATAAAATTGCAAGAGATTTTCCGACACCCTCTATTTCAGGAAATGGACCTTGGAAAAGTTCAAAAGAGCTTATGACATAAGTGATTCATGATGTTGAGTCGAACGATCATGTTTGTTTCCAATTTCAAAGCAAACTGAAACTATTTTTTTCAAGATTTTTAAAACTTTTATTTTTATTTCGTGTAGAGGAAATGTTTGAAATTTCAAAAATATTTAAATAGTGATCTCAGGCTGTTTTGAAACTCGAAACAAACACGACCATTCGACTCAGTATCATGAACTACTCCTGTCTGGAGCTCTTTTGAAGTCTTACATGGTTAATTTCCTAAAATGTTGTTTCGGGAAAACCTTTGTAACTCTAAAACAGAACATGCCAGAAAGCTGAGGCTTGTGCAGATCGAAAGAGAGGAGTTTTTTTCTATCGATTGGTCACATTCCATACAAAAATCCGATAGAAAATGGCTTCAGAATATTCTTTTTGTTTTCAAAATCTCCACAGAGAACTCATCTGATTGATCAATCAAATTTTGGCATACATAGATGGTCCAGAGTCTCCACTTTAGAATGATGAAAATCTTATGTCTCTATGTTGTCCCTATCAAAAGTTATTCAAAAAGTAGTCAGACCGATTACTTTTTAAAAATGAGAATAGTTGTAGATTTAGGTCAGGATAGTTTTGCTGATCCTCAAGCACTCAAATAGTAGTCCATACTCAGAGTATTTTTAGACCGACTAAAGGTGTTGATACTCATCATAACATGATAAAGATAACACATTAAAACTTTTTTTTATCTTTTATTAAAATCTAAAGATTACCGATTGATGTGTTGATGGTTTTTGTGGTAATGTTGAAACCATAAATATATAAGTATAATCACCACTTTCATATGTAGTGTCAAGTTCGGGTACGTCAACAACATAATCAACTTCACCATCTGATCGTATACGTCTACGTATTATACCATTCTTTGTTGGATGCATTACATCTGGATCACTACAAAATTCGTCTTGTGTTTTATTTTTATCAGAAATAATTGATACACCTTCAACTTTCATTGAATATTTTTGACATAAATCAATTACAGCATGAAATTCAGATGCAAGTAAAAGAAGAGTAACAACATGTAAACCTGTTAATGTTTCACTTGATGTTGAATTTCTATCAGTTATTGAAAAATGAAATTTTATAATAATTGATTTATTATTTGATAGTGTTTCACTAATTTTATCATGTGATAAATCGTTTGGATGAGTTACATGTGTACTATTAGAGTTTTCAAATTTTTTATTCTTTAATTTAGAATTTGTCATAGATTTATTTAATACTCGATCATCATATTCTTTAAAATCAAAATGAATTTTAATAATACGTTCATAATCAATATTAAGATAAGCTAGAAAAATAAGATATAAGAATTAATAATACAGGATGTAATAAAACCATTATGCCCCCTCCTTCTACAACTTAATGTATAGATTATATCAAAAAGTATTTTATACCAAATTAATGCTCATCAAAAACTGGGTTTATGAGTATACTTAGGGCAATTATTGCCTAAGAAGCTATGGAAATGTCTTGAATTAGATGCCAACATGCATTCATACTTTACGATTTTCATTCTTTATGTACATATTTTTACAAAAACTAATAATAGATTTGTAATCTTCACTCAAAACTTGAGTCTATAGACATGTCATTTGTATAGTTTTGGTGAAAAAAATTTTTTGAAAAAGATTCTGGAAGGTATCCCAGATAAAAAACTTTTTTGGACTGAAATATCTCGATCTATATACCAGTGGATGCAGTTTTTGACAAAGATCACGAATTTGATACTATTTTTGTTGGAAAATGTAATAAAAATTGCAATACACGAGCCCATTTGGACATTAAAATGCCATAGATTTTATAATATCGGATCTATAAAAGAACTCTCATACCCCGCACAGGCCTAAATTGTGAATGATAGAGTTTCCAATTTATTAGAAATATAAACTTCTCACAACTGTATGTTTATGAAAAAATTTCAGAAATTTGTATAACGTCCTTCAGCAGCTTTGAGAACATCAAATTATTTTCTTATTGAGTTAGTCCAAAAAACTTTTTTTCATCAAAAATATACAAATGACATGTCTATAGATTCAGTTTTTCATGGGGATTACGAATCTACTATTATTTTTTGTGAAAATATGTACGTGAAGAATGAAAATCATCAAATACGAGTATATTTTGACATGTAATTCAAGACATTTCAATAATTTCATAGGCAATAATTGCTCTAATTACATTCATAAATCCAGTTTTTGCTGAGCATTAATTTGATATAAAATACTTTGTGATATCATTTATACTTAAAGTTGTAGGAGAGAGGCGTAATGGTTTTGTTATACTCTGTACTTTGTCATCCTATTTTGAATGAATAAAGCATCTGATTAAGTAACCATTTCAAGTGATAAATCGTTTTTTGAATTCAGACTCAACATATAACGTAGACTCTAGTGACACATCAAAATACCCAGAAGGTTGAATATCCATAGACTTTTTCTCTAGAGCTATAGCTATTTTAGACCATAGCACCGTATGTACCAAAATTTTGAATGGAGAGTATTTTAGTCCATAGATAGACCTACTTGTAAATAGCATATTCGAAAAATTTTAGTTCAAAAGAATACTTTCGTCGCGCAATATGAATGATTTTTGAAAATTGAACATCTGACGAAGACAATATTCTATTGAACTGAAATTCTCAGGACATCTGGAATCTACCTTATGTGTCAAATCCAAACTCAAAAACGATTTATTGCTGTACTTTCTAACTTCTATGTTACAAAGAAACAAAAATAAAGAATCCAACTTCGCTTGTAATCAAACATATAAACTCACTATGTAATGTATCATGAAACATTTTCATCCAATCATTTGTACAAGTTGTATTCATTTGGGCATTAAGATGTTTGGAAAAATTACCTCTTGGATAATGACTACTTGGTGAAATAATCATTGTCAATGCTAAATCAATATCACTCATTCGTTTATATTGATTTAAAATTGTTTTATTTTTATCTGGTATACATGTTGTACCATTAAATTTATAATTAATTTCCTGACAATAAATATCACGACATCGACCAGTAGTTGGATCAAATAATTGTCCATGTTGACAAAGACCATTATCGACATAAACAATTTGTGATCCTATTTAAGAAAAAAATAATTTCAAAATAAAATATATGGATTGAAAATACATTCTATGTCATTATATGTGTGGGTGTGTTTTTTTTTTTTGAATAATTTATCAATTTGATTTGTATAAACTTACCTTGCATAATTTTAAATGATGTTGTACCGTCATCTTTAAAATTCATAAGCAATGTCAAAGATTGAGGTACATTAGCACGATTTCTATTGTGGCCTACTCTTAGTTTAGTAGTGTTATTAGCATATTTTACATTTTCACTTGAAACTAATGTAAGACTAGAAGAACTTGTTTCAGATATTTGATTTGTAAGTACAAATGAAATTTGAAATAAAAATAAATAAATGAATACATTCACCATCATCATTGTTGCATATCACTTGATGAAAAGAAAATTTCTTAAAATAAAAAAAAAAAACGAAAAATACAGTGTTATCGTCGATTTTTAGAAACTTTTTTTTCTGTTTTGCTTGCTGTTTTCGAATAGATGATTGTCAATATAGGAGCGCAGGCACGAGAATCCGAACAGATGTTCGTTATTTCACAGAATAACTGATTAGCTCTTTTTACAAACATATATGTTCGTATTCTTGTAAAATCGTACTGTTAGAAATCGAAAAAATATTTTTTTTTTTAAGAATCATAGATATTCTGTTTGAGTGCACAGAAAAAATACTTTATTTGATTGATTACATCACTCATAAATCAGATATTGATAAATCCAATCAGATTTTAACATGTTATATTTGTTCTTAATTTTATTGTGAAAAATGAAACGATAATAAATATTATAATTTTTAATAAAAATAATTAAAATCATTGACTTATTTCTAATATTAAAATAATGTCTTTTTTTTAATATAGAAAATATGAGTATCTAGTTTATCTTTCGATACAATTCAGATATAAATTTTTTTGTCGTAAACTTTAGACTACCGCAGTTGCAAGAAGTTCCGCTTTCAGGTGAAAATTAACTCAACTTTAATCGTTTAGTTTCACAGTTGATCAAAAATAGAGCACATTGAACTCTCTGATACCAAGAATCAATCAAGATTTGATCGGCCTTCATGTAGAGGAGCTAGAAAATTGACATAGATTTTTTCTTCAGATGAGAATATCTCAACATATAGAAAACAAATCTCATGACGCTTGGGCAGCTCAGTAATGCTTCTATTACCAATAAAAATCCCATATCAAACAATTTTAGTTTGCCTAATTAATGAAATATTCTTTTGATAATATCCACATGAAAATTGATCGAAACCGTCGAAAAGTGACTCATATTTCCAGTTAATTTTAACTATTTATCTTGAAATTTTTCCTAATGAGTGCCCGGTTCTAATTAAATTTTTTCTCAAAATTTCACGATGACAGCCAACGATGGAGAAGAGATCCATGCTGAGACTGTCCCAGACAATGGAGGCTTCCTTGTGCTGCAAGATCACAACAGATTGAAGTACCCTATCTTTAACACAATATACACGTGAGAATCTTTATTTGTCAATAAGAAAATAGAGATTAACGTATTTAAATAATGGAAAATTAATAAAGTGTCAAAAAGACTTTTTTCGGTTCTACAGAAAAAAAAGTCAGTGTTTTCATTGTAAACCTTTTACATTAAGACCTATCGATCTTGAATTTCTGCTTGCAATCAGAATCTACCGAGCTCTATTTATAGTCAAAAGACGAAAGGATTGATGTTTATATACTTTTTATCGAATAGCGATACTTCTTGCAACTACTATATTAGAATCTGAGACCAGCGAGTACATTATATTTGTACTCTTTTTCTTCTACCACAATATATAGTTATAATATAGCAGTTATTAACATGATAATTTATAATCCTTTATAGTAATAAATAATATTCAAACGTTTGAAATGACATTTTGAAAGAAAAATCATTAAGTTATCATAATACTGTTAGTCTTATTTAAAATAAACTTCATCAATAATAAAAACTCAAAGTATTTATTCAATGAGATCCCGGTAAAAAAAAAACTGCTTTTCAACATTTTGTGTACTTGAATATCGATGAATATTGCACAACAAATAGATCTTTTCGATGATTCAATTGTCGTAGAGTAGCATATCAATTTAAATGGAAGACGATAGACGTCTGTTGCCATATATAACTTTCAACAACGAACATTTGATTTTTACCCTCGATGGTGCACCAGATTTTGATTGTTGGAAAGAAAAAAGAAAAACTTTTTCGTGCTTATCATTAAGTATGCAATTATCGGCTTTTAATTGTATGTATTTGCCGTTGGCCAAATATATGAATCAGTCGGTATGAGTCAAGTAAATTTTTTTTTTCTTGATATTCTTACAAAATCACAAATATAATTTCTTAACATCAAGTTTATGAATCATAATAACAAACTAATTGAATATTGGATACAACTACTAAATGTCAAAATACTGTTGAATTTCATTTTTTTTTTAAGCTGAGATTAATGATGACTATTGCATAAACTAAAGATAATACTTGAAGTATGTGTATACGTGCACCATATTTTTTCTTTTATTCCGTTGATCCTGTGAATGAGCACGAGTGTGCTTTTACTTTATCTTTCATTGACCTCGAATACAATTTTACGAGTCGTACATCACACATATGGTCGATGCCAAACAATCCATATTCATTTTGTTCGTTTCTTTGGATTTTTTTTCTTACATTCTTGATGTAAAGTCAAGGTTTTTACCAACAGAATAAGAATAAAAGTCAATATGATCAAGATATTTCTTTTTCTTTTTTTTTCTTTTTTTCATTTTATCTTCTCTTCATTCTCATATACGTATCTATTATGTTCAATTATCAACTAATCGTAAGTCATATATACATATTGACCCTTCTCTGGTACTTGAAAAAGAAAATTGAAATTTGTAATTACACCACGATGATTTCATCGATTCTTTGTTTCTTTTTGACATATTCACAGTCATTGAAAAAGAACGAGAAAAAAAAAGAAAATGAAAGTGCACAATAAGTGAACTTTGTCTTAAAAAAGAAACCACCGACCCAGTTATTATTGCCGCGTGAATACATACTAGATTTATCGAAACAAAGACAAGTACTAAGCTTTATATATGTAATTAAAGGCACACCACGGTATTCTTTTCTTCCGGTGGTAAGTACATCGACTTTGGAAAAAATCGTTATGGACCGGTGTATTTGTAACAAATCAAGAAGAAGAGAATAACAGAAAGAAAGTAAAAAAAAAAAAGGGAATGAGTTTTACATACATTCATATATCACAAATGGATATTAGATGCTTGCATCTCATCTTCATCACTTTCGATTCTCCTTCTTTTTGTATTCTGTAAAAATCTACGTAAAAAAAAGAAAGACAGAGAGAGAGCGAATGCCCATTCATTCACTCATTATAGAGTTTTGCTGTTGCAAACTATTGCTCTTTACCCTCCTCCCTTTCGTTCCATTTCTTCCATGCTGCCTTCGTCATAACGTTTACTCGATCTGTTCTGTTCTCTCTCTCTCTCTCTCCTTTCTGTCTTTGGTATTCTCCTTTCTTAACTACTACTATACACTATGCACGCATAATAATATCTACATTCTACACACACACACACACACACATTTTTCATCTTCTCATCTTACAACACGCTTGGCTGTGCAGTCGTTCTTATGTGTTTTTCTTTTCTTTAAACTTTTATATAAAAGAACAAGAGAACAAAAAAAATAAAAGAATACAGCAACGATTTGTAACTATTATTATTATTAATCTTGATTTTTTTAAGATAAAAAATAGCAATGCCAAGTATGGATTCAAATTCATCTTGTTATTCTTCATCAGAGTCATCAACATCTTCTCTATCATCTCCACGAGTACCAATAACTGATATAGTACAACAACAACAACCAATAAGATTAGCAACAACCACAATTCCTACTACTACAACGCCAATAGCACAATCGCATTTATGTGTTACACGGTACAAAACAGAATTGTGTCGACCATACACAGAAACTGGTAAATGCAAATATGGAGATAAATGTCAATTTTCACATGGAATAAAAGAATTAAGAATTTTAATGCGCCATCCAAAATATAAAACAGAATATTGTCGAACATTTCATACAAGTAAATCATAAATATATTAATTATGATTAATGATTGGCATTGGTGTTTTTCTTCTAGATGGTTATTGTCCATATGGTCCTCGATGTCATTTTATTCATGATATTCATGAAGCACGAATAGCAATAAATACAAATGAGTCAATATTACGACGACATTCCGATATACGAACTAATCAATCACAACATAAATCAACAACTAGGTCATTATTTAACATCATTTTTAATGACAAAACAATATATATATATATATATATATATATAATATTTTATTTTCTCTTATAGAAATCGGATTAATAGTGATTATACAAAATCTTCAGTTCAATCTTATAATTCATCAAAATTTCCTTTTTCATTTGAAGAACTTTATCATGCTTTACCTTCTTATGATACTAGTGATGTTTTTCAACATGATCAACAACAACAACAAACTTGTCCATCTGTTTTTCCTATAATAACAAATACATTTACACGTCGTACATTTTCATCATCATCATCATCAAATAGCAGTTTAACTCCACAATATATTTAAGCTCGTCTTCAATCTTTATTGCTCTCTTCTCTTTTTTTTTTCATCTACCGTCCGTTTGTTTGCTCTCGTGCTTTATATACATATATATATACATATATTTATAGATACATGTTCTTTATTTCCATCGGTTTCTTTTTTATTAACTATTTCATTCATACAATATTACATACGGTGCTCGTTTACTATTATTGTCCGGCAAACATGCGCGTCTTATCAGACATTACACATAATGCTTCGCACAGCATTTTTCAATTTTTTATTCATGCCAAGAAACAAAAAAAAAAACATGTTCGTACACGTTTTGAATGAATATATGTGTGCGTGAGTATATCGAGAATGATAATCATATCTACTTTTTGTTAAGAATAGTGACTAATATGCGAGAGTAATAATAATAATAAAACTAACGAATATGTGTGTTGCCAATTGACGGCGAATAAATTTATTGAATCGAATAGATATGGTAATTATCTAATTTGTTGTTATTTTTTATATTTAATCGTACAACAATATTTGAATTTGATAGACAAGAATAAAAAAAATGGGTATTTATGCATTACAGGAAAAGTGACATTTTTTCTGTATTTTCTTAATGTCAAGAGACAAATGAAGAATTCAATTTTTTGCACTCCAACACTTCTGTTTTTTTTCTTCTTATATTACATACATTTACCATTCTTTTTTTTTTCATCTCAATTGCTTTCCTACTTGTGTACAACATATATATATATAATCACAAGAAGATTTGATGATTGATAAAATAATATTTTTGCTTCAAGCGTACACATCTACGTTTTCAATTGAAACATGCCATCAGTATTGAACTTTGTATAAGGAAGGAAAAGTTGATGAAAGACAAACATAATCATGCATACAAATACACATACAGTGAATTTTTATTTCACTATACTTCAAATTTCAAGAGTTTCTTTTTTTTTTATTTCATTCTCTTCAACATTTTTTATTGTAATAAGACGTTCAGATCTTATAATAGAAGTCTTCAACATGTTATCTTTCTAGTTTTTACCCTTATCTGATAAGCGTATGTTGGATAATATAAACATTGGTGACGCATATGTCATTGACGTTCTATGCGTACATTACTAAAAAACTATAAAAAAAAAAGGAACTTCCTAATGATAATAAGACATCGAGTTGTTCATTAATTTATAGAAGAATTATCCGACAACAACGATGAAAACATACAATTTGTCCTTGAAAAAACATACTAATTCTCTGATTCATCAATTATGCGTACTAAAAGAACGATAATGAAAGAACGTGACATGGATACCAAATACAGAAAAGGAAAGATAAACTTATCAATAAAATACATCGAAGTCTAAATCAAGCAATGAACCATATAGATCATAAATGTTGTGTCTATGTAAAAAAAAAGATTGTAAATTTTTATAACATTTTTGTGTAAATGAAAAAAAAAGCTATAAGAATAATTTAATGACAAATTTCTATGTGTACCAAAGGTATTAAATGCACTTATAAAGAAATAAATATGCATCATATGGCAAAAAGCCTACAATAACAACATTAAATAGTGCGGTATTACACATGACCATCAATTGGCTACCTTAAATTGTTTATGAATTATTTTGGTAAAGAATTTATATATGATCTAGTTGTATATGAGTTCTCAAACAAAAACAAATAAATTGTAAATTTTTGTTTTTAATATTGTTATGTAAAAAAATAAAACTTTGTATGACTGTAGGTTTTTTAATAATTAAAAGTGAATCATAATGTCAGATGTCTATTTCTGATGTCAACTCATATGTGAGTGGATTTAACCAACTGAGAAACTTTTCTCTTATGAATAACAATGCAAACAAAAGCAGAAGAATTTTCATTAGTGTTTCAAAAGTACAATAAAATAATTAAGTGTCAAAAAAGAAAATGAAATATTTTTTTATAGAATAAAAACGTTTATAAATTCTGTCACAAAAAGAATTAAGTATATTATTTATCAATGATGATATGAATAAAATTTATCTTTTATTCAATAGATAATCAAAGTTGATGATTTCAATTCGTTTATTTAACTAAATAAAAAAAAGATTACTATTATTAGATGACAGATGGAAAATTAATCAATAAATCTTTCGTGTATTTTTTCTTTAAATAGACAATAACTTCTTTCATCACTGTTGTATAAAAAAATATTGATTAATGCTGAATTCTCTTAGGACAAGAGTAACATTTTTCTTTACAGTTGCGTTTATAAAGATAAAGTAGCAGTTAAAAGGTCTGTGGTACATCTTGTCAATATAAATATTAACATTTTCTTATGTAATATGTTTCTAAAAAAAAAATTTTTCATTTACAACAAAAGTAATTTCATAATTTTTTCTATTTTAATATAATAGGAATTCCTTAAGAATTCTAAATAGAAATATTTTTAGAAAATTATCAATAGATGTCATACATCTATATAGATATAGAAAATCATTTTCTTTATTTTTCGTTAATATGTTAACCAATACGATTCTAAAGAAAGTTATCATTTAATTTATTTCTCTAAAAACTGAACTCTTATCTCAGCTGGATATATTTTATTGTTTAAATTGTTTTTCATACCATAAATTAATTTTTTTTTAAAAATCTTTATCATGTCTGAAAGTCTGAGAAGTCGTTTGATAAATCCTACTTATCAAAATAAATTTATTAATCAATTAGAACAACAATTTACTAATATTACACAGTTATTATATACGACTAGTGTATCATGTACTGAACTTGATCGAAGAGTATTACCCTATATTGCTGATGATATTATTTTTAAAGATCCGTGGCAAGAAGGTAGCAGTAAACAACTCTATCGAATTGGAATGAAGGGTAATTGATTTGATTTGTTTTGTTTTTTTATAATAAAAATTAAATTGTATCCTCTAGGTTTCCACAATATGTTTCATTTTACATTTGATATATTTCAATTAAATGTTAAATTGAATAATGATAAAACTACAGGTCGTTGTATTGTTGATGGTATTATGAATTTAGAACAATTTTCTTGGATTTATACATATCCATTACGTTCAATATTGACTTATGAATTTCGTTTATTGAATAATGAAAATGATGATGAACCACAATTTGAAATATTTCGACATGAAGAAATGTGGTTAGTATATTTTATCTTAAGTTTCATATTTTCTTTTCTTTTCTAAATTTATTTATTTCTTATATTATTTTAGGTCAGTGGCAGATATGATTGTTGGAATACCTGGTGTTGGATGGTTATATCAAAATATTTTTCGTCGAGGATTTGGTTATTTTTTTGTTGGTCTTTCAGCATTGAGCTGTTATTTTCATGATCATAGTATCAAAACAAATAAGAAGAAAGAATAATAGTGTGATTTTTTTCAAGCAACCTGTGATGAGTTGTTTTTTTTTCTTGATATTTATATTTATTCGTGCTAGTACCATTTGTGAACGGTAATTTGTCTTTCAAAAAAGAAAAAATAAACTAAGCAATTTTATAATATATTAATTCATAGACTTTTTTTAATTTTCAGATAACGTTTTATTATTTTATAAGAAATTTATTAAAAAAATATTCAAAACATAAATTATAACACAAATTGTCAGCAATAAAAATATCAAGAACAATTATTATTACTGCTGTTTGATCAACGAAATGATCAATTGATTTATAAACGTATGACTTCTTTATATTAAAGAATGTTTTTCCAATGAATTATGAAATTCATTATAATTACCCATCATTTACCATATCTATATATCCGACTATCATGCATTATGTTGGCATAAATAACTGGTACATGTTATATTTTTTTTCTCGATTATATTCATTTATTTGTTGCAGACTAATTTTTTAAATATGTAAAAATTCGATCTAGATTATATGAAACAAGAAAATGTGATTAGATCAAGTAAAATAATTGGTAATTGATTGGTTGTAGTTTTGCACAGATTTGTACACTAATAAAATTGACTTATATTTATTGTTATATAATTTCAAGAAATATAAAGTTGGTTATTTTAGATCGTCTTTATGATTCCATTACTACGTCAACGTTGTCCATTATTTTTACGCTCAACAATTATACGTATTCCACCAACGACAGTTTATGTTAGTAATACTTCAAATAAAAATTCATATTCACTTCCTCGAACATTATTCAATATAATACCAAAACCATTCCATCCTTATGTTCGTTTAAGTCGTATTGATAAACCAACTGGATCTTGGGTTATATTTTTACCTGGTGCATGGAGTATTGCACTTGCTGGTACAACATTAACAAATCTTTCATTAATTGGTCTATTTGGTATTGGAACAATATTAATGCGTGGAGCTGGTTGTACAATAAATGATCTATGGGATAAAGAATATGATCGTCGTGTTGAACGAACAAAATCAAGACCAATTGCAAGTGGAGAAATAACAATTCGACAAGGACTTATATGGGCAGGTGTTCAATTATCATTAAGTTTTCTAATACTAATTCAATTAAATTTTCCAACAATTGGTATTGGTATTTGTTCATTACTACCTCTTATTATTTATCCTATTATGAAAAGGTATACAAATTGGCCACAATTTTTTCTTGGGATAACACTCAATTGGTTAGTAAATTATTTTTACTGAATAAAAAAATGAACTTAATTTATTTTTGAAAAAAAAAACTATTAGGAGTGCATTAATGGGTTTTACAGCAGCAACAGGTGCTGTTTATCCATCTGTTATAATACCATTATATTTTGCTGGTATTGCTTGGACACTTCATTATGATACAATATATGCTCATCAAGATAAACGAGATGATTTAATTATTGGTGTTAAATCAACAGCTCTTCTTCTTGGTGAAAACACAAAATTATGGTTACGAGCTTTTTCCATTGGTATGATAACACATTTAATTACAGTAGGTTTAAGTGTTGATCAAACATGGCCTTATTATATTGGTTTAATGGGAGTTGGATATCATCTTCATCGACAAATAGAAACAGTTAATTTAAATGATAATCAATCATGTTGGAATACATTTGTATCAAATCGTATGACAGGATTGATGATATTTGTTTGTATTTTAATCGGAAATTTTTGTAAATAAATTTTATTAGTCATATGAATATATTCATATACAGTAGTGGCCAAAAGTCCCGACCCTAGAGGATCTCAGCCATTATAAGTGCTGGATGTCTGAAAATTTGTGTGCGCATACTCCGTCAAGAATGTAGGTCAGAGACACAATTCTGCCTCGATTGCTTCAGTATAAAGAGAATTATGATGGATGACAATGGATGACACATATTTCGCCTTTGAACTTCATAACTCTGGAAAAGCTGGACTTCGTAGGTCAGCTAATGGTTCATTGTGTAGCGCTGTGTTTCAGCTATCCACACAACTAATTTTATTGCAGTTTGTCAATTTTCTTTAGAATTATGGCCAATTTACTATGACCGATGATATGGAAAAAAATCCTCTGGTATCATTTTAAGACGGTAACTCAGTAACAATTTAGTGGATGAAGCTCAAATTCTTGCAAAAGCGTCTCCTGTAGTTGCACATTAGTGTCCATAAGTTTCATAAATGAACTGTGTACTGATGGAAAATAGCATGGCTATTACCATCGCATTGGTGAATCTGAGGATGCAGAGACATGCAGAAACGCCAATATTCGAACAAATGAACTCATATTTTGGTTTAAGAAAGATCATAGACTGAGCTCCAATTCCATGCAATAATATCAAAATTTAGTTATGTATTTGGTAAAAAAATAGTGTAAAATTGAGTGGACAGTCCTTTTTCAGGTTAAAAATCTCAATACAAAAACAGATACCATCTATCATAATTCTCTTTATACTGAAGCAATCGAGGCAGAATTGTGTCTCTGACCTGCATTCTTGACGGAGTATGCGCACACAAATTTTCAGACATCCAGCACTTATAATGGCTGAGATCCTCTAGGGTCGGGACTTTTGGCCACTACTGTATGTTGTAAGATTAGATTGTTTTATCTTATATGAATTCTTTATTAATAAAAACGAGTGTTCGCTTTTCACAAGTTAATTTATTTTCGATTCCTCAATGGTAATATATCGATTAATTTTGTTTTTGTTGAATCATATTTGTATATAGAATATTAAAATGTATGGGGTCGTACGACTATTGATACTCAACAAACCAATTGATTCGAGTCCTCTAGCAGAAATTTCAAGATAACATGGTTGTAGATTCAAGATTTTTCTGTTTTTTATGAATTTGATTTTTGTTTTATAAAAGAATCTAGAGATGTTGGATTAGCATTAGCATTGCATTAATTTTAATGCTAACACCAATCTTTTCTGCGACGATCCTAAGACAAAAGTATTACACATTGTATTGATTAATGTAACGTTAAAGTGAAGCAGCATCCCTGACTAGTTTTAGTCAGAGATACTGCTTCGCTTCAGCGGTACACTAATCAATACAAAGTGAAATACTTTTGTCTTAGGATCGTAACAAAAAAGACTGGGGTTAGCATTAAAATTAATGCGATGCTAATGCTAATGCAGCATCCCTAAAAGAATCTATTAGGTCTTTATCCCGTGTACCTCGATATATGTTTAAAGAACGACGTTGTCGAATATTTGTATGTGCTCGTAATGCAATGCAATCAGGAACAAATAATGGAAAGTTGAATAGGATACAAAAGAATGTTGGAAAAATCCATTAATAGATTGAATATCATCGTTAGTATTATTATTAATAAAAAAGAATATTTCTTTGTTATCTTTTTTTCAGTTTTTTTGTAGGTCTGATCCTCATTCATCAGTTATCGTTGAATTTGATAATAAAGAAGATGTAATTATTTATTGTAAACGAATGAGTTCGTATGACTTTCGTTTTGTTTTTTAATCTTATTTTTTTTGGATACTTAATGTAATAATTCTAGGTTATAAGTATGAAGTTGTCGAACAACCATCAACATCTCTTTGTAAAAAAACTTATGGAGGAAATTTTTCTTCGAACAAAAAGAAAACTCGCGTTTCTGTCAAATAGAAATATATGTCATGACTTCTTGTCTTTTTTTTTCGTTTACTTTGATTGTTAAAAAAAAAGGTTATTTATCTTTCGTGTCTTTCACATACGATATGTCCATTGTATATATAATTGTATTGTATTATCATCTTCAATAGCAATAAATGTCTTTCGAAGTTTTGTTAAATACAAGAAGATAAAAAATAGTTTTCACTTTAAATATAGCAAAAAATAGGAAAAACAAAAGACGACTAAAAGGTTTTGACTGTAGAACAGGACACATGTCGGTATCGAATGATGCATACTGTATCAAGTCCTACTGCACACCGTTAACCAGGCAATAGATGACACCATCTATCAAAATGTTAATTCATATGCAATGAACAGAATTTCATTTGAACTCGATTAGAATAGCTTGGACAATTAAGATTAAAAAGAAAGTTGATCCAAAAACAAATTAAACAATCATTAATTTTTTTTATCGCATGTAACAAAAATCATTTAATCATATCAAATCAAAGCTCTATTCAATGCTTAAAACTGAAGGTGATGGCAAGACTAAATGAATATCTACATTCTCATTTCCTCATCCTAAATCTTCTTTTAATCTGTGATGCAACAGTAATTGCAACTCATGTTTTTGTCGTTCAGAAACATTGTAGAAAGTTCAGTCTTTTTCATGTTGAAAAAAGCAAAGTTTGAGCTTCATAAAAAACCATAAGGATTAACTTGGAATGAGGAAAAAAGTTCTTCAAACGTATCTCTCACCACAGATGGAACCGGTATTGGTTACTGGCCATTACCCGTGCCCCTTATTATGTCATAGAGGATGCGTTATGAAACTTTGTTGAAAGTTGACAACGTCCTCTTTCTCTCGTATGAAGTCTATTTGTTTTTTTTATAACAGATTACGTTTGACACTATATAATTATAGAAATTAAAAGTGTTTTTAACACTCTTTCAAATGGTGTATGATAGATTATGTTTTGATTCACTATACGATTGAAGCGCTTTCCAACATTGAACGAATTTCCATTTTTGTGAAACAGTATAAAATTTTCAACAGATTCAAATTAATTTTAATCTTTACTAAAATATTTACGTTTTGAATAATGAATTTTTCTCAATGTAGAATAGTGTTTTCTATCAAAACAAAGCTTTATTTACTGTTAAAGAATTGTTGACGAACTTTCTAAATTATGAAAGTCGATAAAGTTTTTCTTCAGATTCTAGAAAAAATATAAAGAAAACAGTATGCTGCAAGAGCTCTTTTGACAATGTTTCATATCGAGTTTTTTTTCTCACTCAAAGCTGATCTCAGAAATTTTCTTTTTCTTTGTTTTTTTGAAGTTCGGACTGTACTCTTTCAATAAGAAATAGAATGAACTTTCTACGATATTCCTAAACGAAGAACCACGGGTCGAGATTTTGACAATCACTTTTATATCGTAAGTTATCCATTAGTAATGCTGTCGTTTCTGGTTTTATACTATGTTAATCTACAGATAAGTTGTGTTGGAAACTTACTTTCAATAAAGCAAAATCGAATGGAATAGAATAGATAAAAAGCTTCTTGCTCTGTATTGTTCCTCGGTTTTTATATTCGATCAAAAGTAAATCGATGTGGCATTTTCCTGTCGATTGAAAAAAAAACATGTGACTCTCGTTTTGCTTAGTACGATTGCTCGACTTTGTGTTGAGTTGTTTTAAGTATGTTGGAAAACTTATTTACTATTGTTTATAATTCGCGAATGATTTCTTCGCTTATTTTATTCATGTATTTTGCATTCGTCCAAAACGAAATTTGTGTAGTCGAAATATTACTTGAGAGGCAAACAATCAATGAATAACTCTTTCGTGTGTATTATTCATTGATCTCATATTCAATTTTAGTTAATTCTGTCAAAAAATTAATTGATAATCGAGTAATGTGTGCATTCACAGCTTGTCGTTATTCCTCAATATAGTGACCATCAATGTCTTTATAGAGTAAAGTGTGTGATGAACAGAAAGGCGTTACATATTGTTAGTTTCTTATTTCTATGGATTATGGACACTGCTCGCTACGATTTCTCGAAATAGAAATATTTGAATATGTACTTCAATAAATCGAATATGATTGAAATCATTATTTCGAATTTTGTTTAATAATAAATGAATTATCTTTTGTTATTTGTAAAAAAAACATAACATGCAAATAAAAATCAACAAGAAATATTGAAGGCTTGAACTCGAGTATTACTTAGTTTCTCGCCTAGGGTGTGCGTGTGAGTATCAGTCTTCTCTTCAGGAACATCCACATCTTCGTGCGACTTTTCTACGATGACCATATCCTATTGTAAAATTCCAACAAAAACATTGTAATTCTATAAAGAAAGACTATGAGCCTGAATCGTTTTGAGATTATTCTAGTTTAGATAATCATCTAATTAGAAGAAAGACTGGAAGGGAACTGATACCCTCTAGAAATCTTCAAGGCTCTCCTAAGAAAATTGAACACACTAGGAGTGCTGATGTGAGCCTCCTCTAAAGAGGACATTCGGGTTGGTGATCATCTTCTCCTCACAGAATATTTTCTGGTTATGCCACTAAGTGCAGAAGTCTTCTCTGTATGCTTAAAATGTGAGCTCAAAAGTAATGAATCATTTTGTACAGCTACTTCGTCTCAACATCAAAACTAGTAACCCATGACTACGAAGAAGAACAAGAACACAAAGGTAGTATGGAGTGTTAATGAGTGTGAGTTTTTTATAGATTTTCTGTATTGAATATATCGTATAGAATAGTTAACGGTGATTGTTATTTATCAACAAAGTATTTCTAAGAAATTACAATCTTTGAAAAATTTTCTATTTGATACATTGATACGATTGCAAAGAAATACTCTGGAATATGATTATTTCCTCATGAAACTGTAGCATGATTCGTTTTATTACATACCACATTATTGTCCAATAAAGTAACTTCTTGTTTTTGTTTTTCCAATGAAATTTTCAAAGTATTTGTTCATTCATCTGACTTTTTTTTAGAGTTTGTGAAATCGATATACTTGTGATAAACTACAATTTTTTTATGAACACTTTTTAGTGTTTCGTCAAGCATAATTTGTGCGTCATCTAAAATCATACGGACGTCAACTCGAGTTTTGAATATGATACTTGTTCATATAAATGGATTCAATCTATATTGGTGACATTTTCAAGATTTTTAGCACTTGTAATTCAACTATTTCAATAATACCTACGGACACAATTAGACATGTGCAGGACTAAGATTTTTTAGTTCTAGTCTCGGTAGATTCTTTTTGAACAGTCCTGATTGTAGTCATGGCAAATCTGGTGTATTCCTAGTCTCGCGCATGTCTACTCAAGTGCAACAGTTCAT
The DNA here is from genome assembly GCA_905250125.1 of Rotaria sordida. Classification (NCBI taxonomy): domain Eukaryota; kingdom Metazoa; phylum Rotifera; class Eurotatoria; order Philodinida; family Philodinidae; genus Rotaria; species Rotaria sordida. The sequence continues at coordinate 14,005 of CAJNOL010001539.1, read as the reverse complement.
GGAAAAAGAAAATCATGTTTTCAAATAAAAATTTAACTTATTTAAAATGATTTGCTGAACCAAATCAAAAGAGCCAGCTTCTCCATCACATATTTCAAGTAAAAGTGTGTAGTATCAAAGGATTTATTACAATCATATTTACAAACGAAAAAAAGGATGATTATTTAAAGACGATGAAGCCATATACAGTAAACAAGATGAATAAATTCAATCAGACGAAGATATATTTTACTGTTCATAATAATGAAACTGGTTTTTTTGTGATTTATTTAATCATTAATATTTAATATTTACAGATTTTATTTGTATTTATGTCATTTTATTTATGATGTACGAAAAACTTCACTGGAAAAGTCACAGAGTTAAGGATATCATGCACTTTCGGATTCCGATCTTGGCCACATACTTGGAATCAGTCGAATTTTTTTCAATCAAACTGGATCAGCTGGTTGAAATTCTTGATTTAACCGGCGAAAAATCAATGTGTTTAATATATCTATCAAGAAATTAGTTCTACGAAGGCATACAATGTACAAATCATATAACTCCGATTTTAGTCTGTCAAGTTTCATACATGTGGACATTAAGAACCAACGAAGATTTCTTTCAAAATGTTTCATCGAGTAATTTACAGCAACTAGCATCTATATTATGCTTTGACTGATTTTTATACAATTGATAAGTTTGAGCTATACTTATTTGAAATAATTATTGAACACAACTGAATGACATTTCAATTCGTAAAAGGATACTATTGCCAATAGAAAGATAGTACGGTTTTTATATTAGACTTTCTATTTTAAAGTTTCTTAATTTCTAAATATTTTCATAGTTTCATGATGCTAGTAGTTGGCTAGATCTTGACGACACAACGGAATCTTTTCTGATGTTTTGTAATAAAAGCATACACTGAAAACTACTAGCTATTGGGATTTTTGAGAGCTAGGTAAGACTGAAATTAACTTCTAATACCTAACTAAATTTTCATAAGCACAATAAATTCATTCATCATGATCTGAAGCTCTCGTCTTACAATGAGAAAGTGTTAACTCAATATTTAGAGCTGGTATTTTGACAACAACTAGAAATTTGTCAGATGGAGACTTTCAGGCTCATATCTCTTGATCATTAAAACTATGGAAATCGTTAAAAATAAACAAAATAGGTCAGTTTTGATGTCCCAAAAAACCAATAAAAAAAAGTTGGCCGGTCTGGTTCCAGTCTCGATAACTGGGACTGGCTCGGCACATGTCTAGACACAGCAGTCTAAATATCTTCCGAATGAGCTGTATTAGAACCTGAAATGCCATTGAAAAATATTCTTTTTTTACTTACACTACAATTTGTAAGCTAGATGTCTCTGTTATTCATTGATTGTTATGATCGTCTGTGAGATGACGCTATAACAGCTACATAAAATCCAATCGTAAATTTAGTGACTAAAAGTCTAACGTCAATAGAATATTTCTTATTTTGTTTTCCATTCTATTAAAAATTTTACATTGTCAAATTCATGGTTGATATCAATAAACTCGAAAATGATGCACGTACACATGCATTAAAAGCTGTTGACCTTGATTCAAAAGGTAAAAGTGAAGATGCTGTATTTTTCTATGTTGAAGCTGCTCAAGCATTAATTAGTGTACGTGAAGAATTAATATCTGATCAACAACAACAACAATCAAAAACAACATCATCATCATCATCATCATCAATTGATTTAAATGAAATTGTTCGTTTAATTCATAATTATATAAAACGTGCTGAAGAAATTAAAGCAAGTTTAAAATCAAAACCAACACCAAGTCTTCATTTAAAAAATACATCAGAAAAAGGTGTTGAACGTGCTCGATATTTATTAACACAAGCACTTGATCAAGATGAACAAAAACAATATGAAGCTGCATTTAAACTTTATGAAGAAGCTATAACACTTTGTTTAAATGAGAAAAAAACAACAAGTAATACCAAACTAAAAGAACAACTTGAAAAAATTGCCTATCAAGGTAAAAAAAATAAAACGATCGAGATGTGAATTTTAAAAAATTAAATTTTTTTTTCCTATTTTCTTTGTTTTAATTTAGCTTTAGAACGTGCTGAAGAACTTAAACATACAGAACTTAATACATCATCTCATATACGTTTACCATCACCACCACGTGATGAAATTATTCAAAAAGAAGAACAACAACCACTTGATATTGATCAAACAAATATTAATATAATTGATAAACGAGCTAAATTATCTTCACATGAACTTGATGTTTTAAGACGTGGATCAAAAATTAATGGTCGTGATTATGTACCTTTTTTTAGTATTGATTTACGTGAACGTTTTGCATATCAAACACCATTTATTGATTCACATGGTCCATTAAAATTAGCTCCAAAACAACAAACACATTTTTTACGTTGGGCACGACCAGATGAAATTATGTCTGAACCAAAAATGATTATGGCTTTATCTTATTTTTCAATAAAACAAGATCTTATTTCTGATTGTTCATTTGTTGCTAGTCTAGCTGTTAGTGTACAATATGAAAAAAAATTTAATAAACGTTTAATTACATCAATTATTTATCCACAGAATAAACAAGGTGAAATATTTTTGAAATAAAAAAAAAAGTTTTTTTTTAAAATTCTTTTCGATTAGGTGAACCTGTTTATAATCCATGTGGAAAATATATGGTTCGACTTCATCTCAATGGTGTCTGGCGAAAAGTTATTATTGATGATACTTTACCAATTGATCATTCAAATCGTAAATTAAATTAAACAAAATAAATAAAAAATATATTATAAGGTTTTTTAAGGTCTACTTTGTTCATCAACAACAAACAAAAATGAAATTTGGGTTAGTTTATTAGAAAAAGCATATATGAAAGTAATGGGTGGATATGATTTTCCTGGTTCGAATTCAACAGTTGATCTACATGCACTGACGGGTATATATATATATATCATATGTTTTACTTCGAAAGAAAGTTACTGAATGGTCCATAAAGAATGGACCTTTCAATGTTTTGTATGTTACTCAACAGCTTTTCAACATAATGAGATAATCAGAGATGGAAAACTTCAGAGTTGATGCTTTTTCTCATCAGAGTTGCAGTGGAGTTGTTCATCTCTAGTGCAATGTTTTTTTCGGATAAATTCTTCGTTCGATTATCTACATATGGAATTTCCGAGAAATTATGCAAGTTCATTATACTGAACATATATCATATTTCCGTAAGAGCATACGATGTTAAAGAAGAATGACTTGTTTCGAATCTATACAGTAACAAAATGTAGTTTCAGATTGTATATCGTTTTCTCAAAAGTGTTTTCTCCTTATTATTTTTTGTTCACAGTAAAAAAAAGACTCCTAATTCTTACTAGCGGTGTCTTCTGGCTAATGTTAACAGGAGAAACAAAAACTTTTATGTCAATAAATAATCCATATGTCAGAGTATATGTTACCCTGTTTAAGCAATTAAGAAGTACACTTTCAATTTTTCACCTAATGTCACTCCGGATGTCTACAGTGCATGGAAGATTATTAAAATTCCCTAATGAATAATTAAAAGCGAAAAAATGCCGAAGATGACCAAATGCTAAAAGTTTCACAGGAATTGTACCAAACACTTCTGAAGACTTCATTAGAGTTAATTTTGGACTGATAAATTGATTGAAATATTATATGATTAAAAGAAAGATTGATAAAATCATTCATGAAGTCCAATGCAAAAAAAGAACTTAGATAACGACGTATTTTGAATCTGTTCTTTTCATTGGATGTAACCGGGTCTATGACAAATAGTCATAATGCAACAAACTAAAATTGCCAAAAACTTTTATTAGATATGAGTACAAATACGGATGCTTAACAACCCTTTCTAGTTGTGCAGAAAGCTTTACACAGGAGAAAGCGGTAGTTGCGTAGAATTCTATCATAATCCATATAGGCTTTTGTTCAGTCTGAGGTTTTCGCTATTTGAAAATGGATATTGTTTTAGTCTTTTCGTAACATTTCGATCAATTCAAAAGGTGAATATCTACATTCACTTACTGTTTTCCAACGAGATCCTCTGCTTATTCATTCCATGGAGTACATCTTCATTTTCTGCATACTGTCTTCACTCTCACGCTGTGCTATGTACAATTCAATCACATGTGTATAAATCGAGATTTGTGGTAGGTGAAAAAAGAATCGCGGTCTTATCCAACATGCGACCCATTGTTACTTTTCCGATACAAATAAATATGGTATGCTGTTTCGTTTAAATGAAAGATGCAATTGTGTAGAGAATCGAACGAAGAATCTATAAAAAAAATTGTTTCATTATATTGAAAAGCTGCTGAGAAACATGCACAATATTGAGAGATCTATTCTTTATTAATCACCGGTTCGAATAGAGTTAGATTTTATGCCATTATTTTCGTTTTATTATAATAAATAAAAGCATTCGAAATATATATATAGGATGGATACCAGAACTAGTCTCAATACATCACGCTGATTCAGCATTTGATAAAGATAAAGAATTCGATCGTATGTTCGAACGTTTTCATGCTGGTCATGTACTTATTACAGTTGGTAAGACTTCTATAGAAAAAAAAAGATATTCATCTCCTCGTTTTTTTCTTATTATTAAGCGACACCAAATATAACAAAAGAAGAAGAAGAACGTAGTGGTCTTGTTTCAAGTCATGCATATGCTTTACTTGATATGCGTAAAATTGGTGTTCATAAATTAATAATGTTAAAAAATCCTTGGTCACATTTAGAATGGAAAGGTAATTTTAGTGATTTTGATACAAGAAATTGGACACCAGAGTTAATAAAAGCACTTAATTATGATCCTAAATTACAAGTTGATGTTGATAATGGAGTTTTTTGGATTGATTATAATAGTTTATGTCATCATTTTGAAAATTTTTATCTTAATTGGTCTCCATCATTATTTTCTTATACATCATGTATACATAATTCATGGCCAAGTAGACAAGGACCTGTTAAAGATCTTTATAATCTTGGTGATAATCCACAATATGTACTTCGTGTTAGTCCAAAAACACGATCATCAATATGGGTTTGTTAAATAAATCTTGTTTTTTTTTTCTAAATAGTTGTTGGTTTTTTGTTTTATATAAAATAGATTCTTTTAACACGACATATAACTGAACGACAAGATTTTGCTGTTAATCGTATATTTATAACATTATTTGTTTATAAAAATGGTGGAAATAAAGTTTATTATCCAAATGATATTAAACCTTTACAAGATGGTGTTAAAACAAATTCAGCACATTATCTTGTTAAACTTATTACTGATGATAATGATTCAAATGGACAAACATTATATACTCTTGTGGTAAATAACTTTTTTTCTGAAAAATGTCTGAATGTTTTGCAGTCTTAAATTTTATTTTCACGTATTCATTTATTCAATAGACATTTTCTACTCATATGTAAATTGTACGAACTTCAGAGAAATCGAAAAGACAACCTAACTGTAATTGAATTCAGGGTAGATCTTATATTTAATACAGGGCCGGAAAGAATATTATTCAAGGGGGGTAACGATATAATCCCGAATAGGAGGTATGATACATTTTATACCAAATGAAAGCCCGTGAAAAATGGGGTTTATTGATGTTAAATAGTAAGGGTTATGTAAACCTTTTAATATCGAACTTAAGAAACTTTCAGAAATTTTATACATTTTTGGGAGTAGAAAAGGAAAGTGCTAGTAATTCAAAAATGGAGTAAAATGTTTTTCTTGGATATTTTTACATAGTTCGATAGAGCTCGTCGAGCTCTACAAGACTGCATATACTAACAATTTTTTAAGCTACTTTTCTGTGATAAAAAATTTAAAAAGCTATTTGGAAAATCTTAAAAAACGCAAAAAAACTGATATTTTTGATATTGAAGAAAAACACTCGACTTTGCAATAAAATTAGCTTTTTTGGTTATTTTTACTCCCCCAGGCGTTTCAAAATATACTCATTCGATGCAGCGTGAAAAACTGCACCGAATGAATATATTTTCAAACATATTATATAAGGACACTAATGGAAAACAACTGAAATTATTGTAAAACAGACCACTTTTTTCGCCTATAAAAACTGTACAAAATGCCGATTTTTGGGTGTTTTCTTTAGACAGCTTTCATTGAATTTCAATCCAAGGATCCTGTTTAAAAATTTTTAGTATATACAGTTTTGTAGAGCTCGACGAGCTCTATCGAACTATGTAAAAATATCCAAGAAAAACATTTTACTCCATTTTTGAATTACTAGCACTTTCCTTTTCTACTCCCAAAAATGTATAAAATTTCTGAAAGTTTCTTAAGTTCGATATTAAAAGGTTTACATAACCCTTACTATTTAACATCAATAAACCCCATTTTTCACGGGCTTTCATTTGGTATAAAATGTATCATACCTCCTATTCGGGATTATATCGTTACCCCCCTTGAATAATATTCTTTCCGACCCTGTACATCTATATTCATAATTTTGCTTTCATCCTATTGATAGATTGTGTTATAAAGTTGAATAGTAAAGGTAAGTGATCGAGATGAGTTCTCTAATAGTGTGATGCCAGTAACATGTCTAAGCATATCTATCGTACAGCAACTACCTTATCTATTTACACTGAATTTCACCTTCTCTTTGTTTATGGATGTGTTTTATGTATGGTGCTCTGAAGCGCTTACAAAAAAGGTCGACTACAGAAAAGAAAACAGAAAAATACGAGAACATAAGTTAATCATACTTTCATCACAGTATGGTTGTAAAGAGTAGACAAACAACGACTAAGAATTGAGCGTTCTTTTTAAAGCTATAGAACGAGGGGAAAATGAGCAAGAAAGTTTTAGGAACAAAAAACTTGTAAGTACGGTCTCATGAGGAACCAAAATGTGGAACTTACAAACTGTGACTGCTATCAATTTATGATATTTTGTCAGAGAGGTTAAAATATTTTATTTAGAAAAACATGCCAAATGAATAAATAAATCAAAACTGTAGCAATTTTTATAGTAGATAAGTTCGAAAATATTTGCATTTAGAATTCCTATTCTATCTATTTCTTAGGTTCATTTAACATTATTATATTAAAAAAACTTATTTTTGTATGATCAACTACATCTTCAATACGTAATTCTTTTTTTCATAATGATAATGTATATGATACATGCTATAAGAAACGACAAATATCATTTTATTTTCCGTTTCGTCCGTTTATCCACCATATTTGCTATACACATTGATTTAATTGTTCAGTAAGTTTCTGAGTACATCATCCTTTCTCTCGACAAATTTTCACATGTACTATTAAGTTTTGCTTAAACTAGGGATGCAACAAATCCTTATTTTTTGTACAAGATTTGAAAATTTTCGGAATAAAAACCCGCCAAATCCAACTAAATCTTCATATCAATCATGATCAGTTTTAGTCGCTCTTTCTGATGCTACTAATTTGTTGCATCCCTAGTTTAAACTTTGAATTCAATCAGTTCATACTTTTCTACGTTCGCCCTATTTCTGACTTTGTTAGATTAATAGTATCACCACCCTACTGATGGTTACCTACAATAAGATTCCATTGCTGCACTAAATATTAAAACCCGCAATAGTTAGACTAGTTAGAATCTACGGTAAAAATCATAGATTGCTTTGAAAGATTCTAAAATGATCCAAACACTATTACTTATCCGTTGCTAGGAAAACGTACCTGATCATCTTTGGCTTTCCTTCTCTCACCTCCGGTGACTAGGATTTAGAGTAGATGAGTCTCAAAAACTTTGATTTAAACTTATACTCACTATTTTCTTCGAAAATACATGTGAGTCTCACCAAAAAAAGAGGATTGTTTGTGCCATAAGATGTTGCCTTCATTTATTTTCAGCAAATTTGAATCATATTTCTAATAAGGAATTATGTTAATTTTTGAATTCCTTCACCCATCTTCGCTGAAAATAATGTTCTAGTCCATTTTTATTTCTTTTTTCTTAAATTCACTCCAAAATGAAATATCTTTTGAAAAGAGTAAAGTTGAAAGAACTGATTTATAACCTTTTTAAAGTTTTTTCTTCTGATATTTTATTTAACATAATTATCTAGATCTTTCTCCTACTGAAGTTCTCTTGTCTACTTTCAAGCAATTTATAACGTTAGTGTAAATTCTGTAAATGATTTCTCATCAACTAGTGTAACTTCTGTTCTCATGTGTAAATATAGATAGCAATAGAAAGGCACCCGAATTTAACAAATTTAATTGATAACACGCAATGATTTCTTGCTTGTGATAGTTCAATTCTACATGAAAGTAATACATATACCGTTTGAATATATGAGACAAAATCTTAAGTTTATCTATGTAAAATATATCTAGTTTATTTAGGTATCTCAATATGAAAAAAATGTTGATATTTATTATTCATTACGTGTTTATTCAACATGTCAATTTACGTTGACTCCAGTACCTGATTATTATAATCCACGATATCAACAAGAAATAACTGGTGAATGGAAAGGTAAAACAGCTGGTGGTTGTCAAAATAATGTTTCAACATATAAAAATAATCCACTCTATCAACTTGTATTAAATAATCGTGAAGCAAATAATTATAGTATGTACAGATTATATGCAAACCAAGTTTTTATTTTTTAATTTTATTTTTGTTTTAGTTAAAATTGAATTACGTGCACCAAAACAATTTCAAGTTGGATTTGAAGTAATATGTACAGAGACTAATGTTTCTAATGCTCCTGGAGAATTTCATAAAACAGAATCAGGTTCATATCGATCAGGATTTTGTGTATTAACACTTGATAATATGCCGGGTGGAACATATACGATTCGTCCAGCAACATTTGACTCGAATCGTGAATCAGCTTTTTTTCTACATATTGCATCGTCTCATCCGTGCACATTGACAAAACTACAATAATTTTTAACATATTTATATATATATATATTTCTCTTTTGCTGTATTATTTAAATGAAATGTTAAGTCCCGGTGCAAATTATTTTCATTGTTCACAACGTTTCCACTCTGTGTTATAACAAAACAAATGTAACGAGAATTAGTTTTTTTTTCTTCTTAACAAATAATGTCGGACACGAACGAATTTCAAATTGATGATTTTCTATTCGAAGAAAAATATTGATTAATTCAAAAAGTACATTTTATATTTTTAAATAAGTAATTAACATTAATTCATAATATTTCTATGATTCATTTACTTACTCAAAAATTTCTAACAGATATGATCCATAAAGAATGAATCTGGAGTCTGAAAATCTTCATCTTATCAGTACCCATACACTACAATGAAATAAACAGATTCAGAATATGTCACTTTAAAAATTCTTTTTCTTATCGACTTCTTTTACATCGGACTTTGTAAATGATTTTATCAGTCATTTTTTTTACTCAAACAAGACTTCAATCAATTATCAGTCCGACACTACAAAAGTTTTTTTGCCAACTACCTTGGAGAAATATTCAAAGGTTAGCTCTCGTATCGCTTTTCAAAGTATCGTTCTCCGCCAACAATGTACTGATGTATTTGATTAAGATAAGTCATGAAGATAAACTTTGTGATCATTTTTTGAGAGAACATTAATGGTTGTTTAAAGCATGGGTAACATTGAATTGCTATCTTATTTTGTGTAATTAATATTTCAGTTTTAGCAGCAGGAAGGAGTCACATCGGTTTTCATCTATGGAATATACTCGATCAACATATACTTTCATAAGGTTTTGGCGTCCAATAATCCCTCGAGAGTCCAGAATGTTCATGGTCTCGTGTTTTCATAGTGACGGCTGAGACCTTGAAAACCAATTTTTTTTCGCTTCTTGTACAGTTTGAAAAATTGTGTTAGAAAGCAGAAAAACTTCGTAGAACACTAAATCACTTAAAATAATTGCTCGTGAAATTATGCTACGAGTACCTTCTATTAATCTTTATGCTCAGTGAAAATCATCGTTTTCTCAGTTAAAACTCGTGAAGCTTATTGCGAACTATCCGATCTAAAGTTTCTAGATTCCATCATTTGTATGTTAAAAGGGCATAGCTTTTCATGTACGTTGAATCAATTTTCTGTTCATATAAAATCATACTTCGTAATAGTTCTCGTGAGCCATTTAAAAAATAACGTATAACTGAACTGAAAGAAATGTAAGAATAAGACGTTGTCCAAAGCCTCAAGATCTGAAATTTCTGACATAATCCTAAATATGTCTATGCTTTATAGCAGAATACTTAACATCGACATATAGCCTTTAGGAGAACCGGACGAAAAATTTGTTGTAAGGTTCTATGCAAATTTTAAAAGTTTAAAACTCGTAACAACTTTTCAAGTTTTACATGTATAGGTTTTTTCATTGAAGGTACCTTTGTTAAAGAGTAAGACAAAAGGAAAAAGACTGAGACACTATCATAAATCAACAATAAGTAATGAGAAAGTCATGTTCGAATACATCATTCATTCTGTGACACGTGTGTTTCCAAGAGAATACTTGCAATTTGAAATTTAGTTATATCATATTAAAAGTAAGTGAACTAGAACTATATAGATATGACTTGTATTTAATTGCTCAGCATGTTTTTTTTTTGATTAAACGGTCAGTCGGTTTTGTTTAGCGAAAAATTAGTTTTAGCATTTTAGATAATTTGAAAACTTCAGCAATTAATTTAAAAAGACTGAGTATTTAATTTATTTTTGTATTAATTTATATCAGTAAAGATAATATAATTACAATTGACAAAAGTTTATTGCACCAATAATACTTTTTATTGTTGTCTCTTCAGCTTCTTTAACATTGTTAAACACCATTTCTTTTACCTAGTTTCATTGCCTCTTTTTTTTACTCGTTTCTCGTTTCTATTATTGACAGTTTCATTTGTATTTATCTTCTCGTCAGAAACATAACTTGCTACTTTAACTTTTTCTGTCGCCGTTACCATTTTTAAATCAATACTAAATTATGTCTTTCAGTTTACAAACGACAGCTATATATATATTTGAATGAACTAGAAAAAAACCAATGATATTTGGAAGGATACATAATGAGAGCAAAAAAGTACCTAAACTATGTCAAGATAAAAGAACGTTTGGAAAATATCTTAAAGTCAAGGAAAGTAACGAAGAAAAGATGTATATGCATCTTATATTGTACAAAATTCTTTTGACCGATGATGTCAACATGGAGAACCATTCGTCTATTTACATCAAAAATGTTTTCATAGACAAAATACAAATGACTACTGACTGATATGAGTACTATTCAATTAATAAGTAAATGAATTTTTAAATAAGCAAACTGAATTAGTTATTGATACTTTAATTTCAATATTGAAAAAGTTATTAAATTACTGAGTAAACTTAATAGTTACCAAATATCAAAATTTTATACTGACAATTTGTATATAATATTGGGCATTTGTTTTGTTTTCTACGAATATAGATGATTTATTATTTACGGAATATGTCGATATATCATAAAAGTTGTTGATATATAGTTAAATTTTCAATTTTATAGAAAAAATGTTTATTAGCATATCCGCATGTACTCATTCACACGTTAATTATTCATAAAACTCATAATAATTGCCTATATAATATTTATAGTATTATTTTAAAAAGTTTTTCAGAAATAAATAAACTGCCTATTCGTATAAAGCAAAACTCATTTTCTGAATAAATTTTTGATACAAACAAGACGAAGAATTGTGTTTAATGAAAACAAACAAAGTACCTCTATGTATATCACGTTATGATGGATAGTGTACGAAATATTATTTTTAATATCAGACTATGTAATTATACTCTTAGCATTTTGTATCAACAAGTATTATGAATATATATCAGAAACGTTGCAAGAAGATCCTTAACATAATCTCTCATTATTTTTCGAAGCGATAGACAAGACATGAATTATAGGATACACAGCAACAAACTAGCAGATAATTGATCTTTTGAAGACTTGATGAATACACAGTATGTCGAAAAATCTTTGATTAACTCATGAAATCGAAAGATTTACAAAATATAATGTCTAATGAATGTATTTTGTTATTATATGGAGATTTTTTTCTAGAATAGTCTTCAAATCATTGTCCTATTGTTAACGAACATCTTTCAACAGTAAACATGTCCTCAATAAATATAAGTGCTAATGAGGTTAATATGATTAATGAAATTTCAATTAAATTTGTAAGTATTTGGTGCTACTTAATAATTGTTCTTCGTTTCATTGGTCATACATTGAGCGTATGTGTCTTCATATGTTCATTACTTCGTTCAAATCCATGTTCATGTTACTTTTTGGCAGTAACAATAAGTGGCATTTGTGTTGTTGCCATCAATATATTGTTGCGATTTCTTCAAGTCTTATATAAAATTAATCTTTATTTAGAATCATTGATGGTGTGTAAAATTCTGACATTACTTTTTATGTGAAATAGGTAATGAATATATTTATGCATAATCAATTAACTAATTTGTTTTTCGTTTTCAAAGAGCACAGTATGCATAGTTTATTGTTCTTGCTCCTATTGATTGGCAAATAGGATTATAATCAAATTTAAAAGAACATTAGCTTATAAAATAAGCTTTCGATTTGAATTGAGGATTTTTCATTATGAAACATTATTATATTTAACCCTAGGAATCATGAATTCGCTTTTGAATGCACTTAACATGGTGTTTTTTTCCAAAAGAAGCAGCATTTTCTCTATTTTTTATCTAATACATCATTTATGTATGGATTCGATTATCATAACTTTGAAAATGGTATTGTAGATTTGCGTAAGAGATTGAAGTATATTGTGGATAACAATGGTGCATATGTTGTTGATTGATGGTATTTTGTGCTAATAAAATTTTAAAAAATTGAAAAGAAAAAAGTTGGTCAAGACTTTTGCACCTACTCAATATAATAAAAGAAAAATGTTTTCTTTTGATGCACACATTCTTTATATTTTTTTTTCTTTTTTTTTTTAGATAAATTACTTTTTGATTTTGTTTTAGATTAACTAAAGTTTATCGTGAAAATTTTAAGTTTCAATAAACTCGAGAGAGTCAAGAAAAATTTTTAATTTTTTATTCTATTGTATAGATGGTTTTTAATTAATTTTTTAATGTTATTGTGTACACTTTTTTTAATTTTTTTGTATGGACGTTTTTTTTATTATCTTATTCTATCTTACCGTATAGACGATTTTCTTACTATTGTATTTTATTTTATTCTATAGACGTTTTTTTAATTATTCTATATATTTTTCTTGTATTGACATTTTTCATTATTATTTTATTTTATTTTACTCTATAAACATTTTATTAGTTGTTGTTGTTTTATTGTATAGACGTTTTTCTTGTTATTTTTTTTAATAAGAAAAACATCAAGTAAACGTACAGACATTCATCTTCAAAAGACAAAATTTCGGTCGGTTATATTGGTCTGAAACATCAAAATAATGATGTTGATTCGTATTTCGAGCTGCCACCAATGTTGTTATATTAGAAATGTTTTCAGGTTTGTTTAAGCCAAAGGACTGCTCGAAATATCGAAGGAGAAAAAAGAGCCCTTTTTAGTCATTTTTGTATGAAAATTGTACATTTTGGCTGGCAACTATGATTTCTTATCTTGATGTTGAACGGAAAATGATGTAGATCGACGCAGAATGTATGAAAACCTACATAGAAACTTTGAATGAGTAGGATCAGTTGTTTTGTGTTGGAGAATTTGATTTGTCAAATTTAGTCACGCTAGTTGACTGTTAGCTGTTTTTGCTGTGGAGTATCTTACAAATAGAGAAATGTGACTGGTGGCATTCGTATGATGACAATGCAAGCTTTTTCGGATATCTTGAGCTTTTTCATATTTCGACGCAATATGGCATTGTTTTTCTTTCATTTTTTTTTTATTAATTATCGATGATTATCAAAAAGTGAGTAACAACGAAAGAAAATGTTCGATTAGTCAGTGTTAGTGAAAAAAAA
>CAJNOL010001538.1:0-52349 GCA_905250125.1 Rotaria sordida | reverse complement strand
TCAGATTTCGCTGTGCTGCCAACAAAGATTTGGACTTTCAACATCAAAATCCGTCCAATCTGGCCTTACTTTCATGTCAATTTTACTCGGCTATTCTTGACTTATTCGATACTATCACTAGATGTAGCCGATCATTAAGAAAAATATTAAGCTTCAACAAGGTTTGCTTAAAGAAGGCGAAAACGACTAAGTTTGGTAAGAGTCACTCATGTCTTAGCATATTTTTTAATTTTAGATAAAATCCAATACTAACCTCATGGAATAGAGAAAAAATAGCAAAATGAAATTGACATAAGATTTCTCTCGAGTTTCATGGATTCTGATGCTGAAACTCAGGAACTTTTGTTACATCCAGAATTTGAGTTTGATATACCCCTAAGAAAAGCAAGGTTGATTTCGTTCCACAAATGATAATTTACCAAAATTCGTGCCATGCGTCTAGTTGTCAAATGTAGTTACTGATAAATTGCAGTGCGGTATGAGTGGGTGTGCATGTCTACTAATAGTAGCATCGAGATACATACCCATTCTAACACCCACATCTCCACCTACACCAACTCAGACCCACCAACACGCACACCCACGCTATACATCCTAAGTAGGGATGTACCGAAACGGAAAGATGAGATTGATGTCTAAATGGAGCTTCGGTGAACTAACAAGAACGAAATTTTGAAATTCACACCCACACCCCATACCCACCTCCATGTTCATCACCATTCCACGGCAACGCTCGTTAGTAGGGGTGTCAGTTTCGGGTTCCGTTCCGAGGTACGGAAACCCACTCCGGATTCCCGTACCTGCGAATGCGGAACCCATACCGGGTTCCTGTATCTAGAAACAGAGAACACAAAGCTTAGTCTGGGTTCCCGTACTTGGAAACGCGAAACCCTGTCGGATTCTCATTCCTGGGAACCCAGAAACTCATCATGACACTATACGGATGAGAAGAATAAATAGGTATCAATACCTCTAGATGATAGAAAATGCGTGCAAACCAATTTTCAAATGATTTACCAGACCGCAGAACGCAGAACTCAGGTAGGTTATCCTGCTTGGAATAAAATGTTCGTGGGGCTTGTTGCTTCACTAACTAAATGAGCACCATATTTTTCGTAAGATTCATTGCTGAAGTCGCCAATGAGATGCATTTGATCTACTGAGAGCTGATGGCACTCTTAAGATAATACCCTGATATCTTTTTAATAATTTCGTTTGATTGAGGTTACTACAGAAGATATGAAGTCGATACAACAATTGTCGGTATCACTCTCACAATATCGCTTATTGAACCGAACGGAAGCGTTTTAAGCGAGTCTAATTTAAGTCATCGAATACTGCTTCAATTTCTTTTCTTTAGAAGTGCTATTGAAGTTTTTGCGAATTCATAAAACAACATAGTTTGTTACTTACATGTGCCGTGTGAGTTATGTGACTGCTTCCTTATTGAATAATCACTCTCTGTTAGCACTAATTTTCCGTACTTGATATCATCCAAGATCACATGATACGGCAAGCACAAGCCATGAGTCGCTACTATTAAAAAAAAATTCGATGAGTAGAACTAGTGCTTTACAACTTTACAACGTGTCACGATTAAAATATTTGCACAATAAGCAATATAGTACAAAATGTGGTATAGAACTTTCATTAACAGAGAGGGTATAATTATGCCTAGTAAGGAACAGCTTTAAGTAGCAACACCAGCTCATATAAGGTACCAAGTCATTTCAGATTAGGTGTAAGACCAAATATGAAAACAAGTAATTTTAGAAATCATTGTGACGCTGTTTTATTATCAAACAAGCACAGTTACCATCGTGGTTCTATGCTGCTCTGCGTAAAATAAATACGTTTCTTCCTTTTATTTGAGTCCGTGCTTGCTACAATGTGTCAATATAAATTCAAGCAAGTAGTTACGAATTTCTGTACTAAAAGATAATAATTCAAATGGCAATTCATTTTTTTATTGACGATTATTATTCTATGAATAATTATGATAACAGCTTCAGTACGGATAAACTTAACACCAACACTAAGATAAGACACATGTTTTCATATGCTGTAATGTTAACACAGAAAATATCGTAACTATTTAAGTTTAATGAATAATGACAAAAAATGAGGTCAACAAGAAATTTCAACGAAAAGAAACGAAGAGCACAAGAAATATTATGAACAAGAAATAATAGGGACAGAACACTTCAAGAAAATGAATTGATGAATAAAAACAATTTTCATGAACAGAAAGTGATAACAACAAAAAATTTCAACGAATAGAAACAATGACCGCAAAAAACAACAATCATAATTAATAAAAGCATAAACAAAACATAAACAGGTTTTTTTCATACAATATTTAACTCTAGAAGAGCAAATCAATTCGAGTTCATTGATTGAATTAGAAGGTGTGAGTGTTGATGTGGATTGGCATGAAACGTTGACTACTATCCACCCCCACAGCAATACCCACGCCCACGCCCACACCCCATAAAAGACAGTTTAAATTGATGAAAGATTTCATTGAAAATGAACATACTGATCATGATGAATTCTCTGGAGGGAAGAACAACAAATATCTGAAAGACTTGATGTATTTGATTGTTTATCTAGCAACAACGTAATTTTAGAAGAAAAGCATCATTTATTTAAAAAAAAAAGAAAACGCATCACATTTTATCAGTGCATCTTCTATGAAAAGCTACGTTGCACATGTGAAACATGTTTGAAAGCCATTTGATATCGTGTTGATATCGGTAGAAAAAATGTCTGTTGCAGACACATATACCAATCTTTCTATCTTAATTCATGTATTCTTGCTTGAAAATGATCTTTCTGAAGATAAAAAAGCCACTATTACGATTCGGCACAGTGTTCTTCGTCGTTCATCCCATTAAATATTGTTAACGGAAATGATCACGCAATAAATCACTGTTCATGGAATTATGATTAGTAATATAATATAATGAAGTCATAGTATCAGTGCTGAAATGTATAAACGCTATGATCATGTTTGAACGAAAGATACACTTACAATACACCTTTTGAAACTGTTGACAATATGTTATACGTGTTTCAATTAAATTTACTTGAACTCATTGTTGATTCATGATTATCCTAAGATTTGTAAATTCATATCTGTACGGTAGATTATCTTCCCAAATCATTCTGAATATTTCCACACTACACCAGCATGCTCATCAACGTTGCAACACTTTATTCATGATGCCAAAGCCATTTTGAAAAGTAGCATTAATTCAACGTTGATTGAATCATCGATATTGAGTGTAAAGTTGTATCACCACAGTCACTTCTGTATCTAATCAGATCGTCAGTGAAGCTCTTTTGATACGGAATGAGTCATGTGTCCAATATAAATTTAAATACTAATTTGGTTTTCAAAATATGATTCAACCGCTCATATAATCCAAAATTTTTAACCTTTGTTCATTGATGTACCATGCCTCGTTCAACTTGCAGAATAACTACGATCCAAAAACATATTTCATTGTGCTTCAACATCTTTAGAAAGATGTGTTTAACCATATCATTCCAAACGATGGCATAAATGCTGCTTGTCACTGCCCGTGTCTACGTCACAGCAATTCAAAATAGCTCATCTCATCCTGAGTGATCTTTGTGCGAATGATTTTTAAAGTTGTCTATTATGAATGTTTGATTGATTCTCACTATTACCATAGCGTTCGATTTCACCTGAAGTAAGTACGAATATGATATCATATATTTTGATCGCTTTTGTCAGAGCACATTGGATGCAACGATTTTGAAACAGCAAACAATTAAGATACAATGTTCGATTACAGCGTGTACACCCGCAGGATAGTAGATATGCATTGAATTCAGTGTAGTCAACACCAACATATAAATCGGTAAAAAGTTTTTGATGATTGTGCTCGGCAACTCGTAATTTAATATGAATTATTAATCCAACATATAAATGACTATTGGACACGTGTGACGTATAGAACGCCACCATACATCAGTGATATTGTTCAAACTCTTCATCTTCGTATGCTAGTCATGCTATAGATTTTAGAAATTGTCAAAGTTGATTGTGTATGGAAAATACAATCGCTAAATTTCTAACATGTGGCGCTTTTTCAAGAAGATACAATTATAAAAGTAAAAGAGCTTTCGAAGAACAAAAAAGAACAAGAACATCAATATCCATAAAAGCTACAAGAGAAGAACTTGACAAAAAAGTACAACGATTCCATCGAATCAAGATAATATTTTTAGTGTCAGAAAAAGAATAATACAATGTTTGAAACAACAAATTTAAAATCATCATATAATACTTGATCACTAATACAATAAAATAAACTGGTAGATACACAACGGTGGCGAAGTGTATGAATTAGGATATTCTGTTAAAAAAACTACACAAGCGTGAACAAAAATGAGTAAAGACTAAAATAGACGGATACACGCATTAGATAAATGATCAAAGTAAAAAAAAAACTAGAGAAAAAGAAGATCCGATAAGGAAGTGTCGTTAGAGATGATATGATGGTGAAAATGAGGATGAGGGTAATTGAATAGGTTCTTTACATTTGTTCCTGCAGCGTTTCAAAACTGGTCCTAGGTGATTTTGTAAAAGTTCTAGAGATGGGTTTATATCGCTCAATAACATACATGATTATCATTCTGAATAATTTGTTTATGTATTCTCTATTGACGAATTTGTAATCAATGTAATGGTTGGTTGTTGCGTTGTCAACAACGAACACATTTATTCTGTAATTTAATTTTTAATAGACCTTATGATTTATATATAGTTTAGAAGGCGTGTAAAAGCAGGTAAAAGAAGATAAAAACAAAAGCATATGAGAAAAAAAAAGGAAAAAAATGAAACAAAGAAATAAATAATAATAAATGTTAGGTGAAAAAAAATGAAACTAATCATTGATAATAGACAGAACGTGTTTTTTATTCTGCTTCAACTATGCAAATGACTGAGTAGGGTTTAGGATTTTTTATTCTGTGGTTCAATTTTCTCTAAGATTATATACGTTGACCTCTCGTCTTTTTTTCCATTTGCACAAGGAGGTGGTACTTTTGTCTTGATGAATTTAACATCTGAGGATGCTTCTTTTTTACGAGCTTCGTATTCCTTTTTCGATACAGAAGTAGTTTTATATACAGTACTTATACATTTGGGATGGATATGAGCCTTGATAATAACTTCTTGAGAAGATTCTGCACTTCTCAGACCAGGCCCACCTTTGGGAAAAATGAGCCTTGCATCGTTTAAATTAGTCAAATCATATATGATTCGTGATTCATGCGGCAAATAACTCTGATCTGCTAGATCTTGTGGTATTTCGAACACGACGACCCTGCCTTCCTTGACACTAGCCCAGCGCGCCGCTTCTTTTAGACTATGTGTTGCAGAAATCCATGGACTTTTCTGTTTAGCTCTCGTTCCACTTCTAATATGACTCGTTGCTGATTTATTAGGATCATGATTTGGTGGAGGACGTAATCCATCTTCAAATGGCTGCTCATCTTCACGAATTGCTCTATAAAGAATGTTAGGATTTTCACTTTCCGAATCACCTTCTGACGAAGGACGTCTTTGACGACGTCTATATTTACCGATATTTTCCTTATCTATATTTTCGAACTCAATATTTTTCTTATATTTATATCCAGCGCCTATCACTAATATTGCATTTGCCTCCTGAGGATAACGAGATGAAACCCATTGTTCTGCTTTAAACATTTTCACAAATACTTTAGGATTATCTTCAATTCTCTGAGCTCTATCATTACGAAGATCATCGATAGATTTTTCAATACCTCGATCATGTAATATTTTCTGAATAACACTATAACCGCAGTTATTTCGATCGCTTGAAATATCAACAACAGCACCATCTGCTAACATAAGTTGATAGTGCCCTACATCGATATTTCCATTTATGTCTCTCTCTCCTTTCGTGTATACTATGATATTTATACCTTTTTCTTTATCTTCATTGGTAGGTTGATAATTGGGATCGTCGACTATCTTTATATCTAAATTTTGTTGCGCAGCCAGTGCTATCATATCCGATAAGCTTGCTGGTTTATCGGTTCTAACTTCTTCTGTATATTTTCTAGTTTTATTATCGATTATTCCAATATTGGATCGATCTTGTTGTTGTTGAGCATGATAAATAATTTCACATTGACTATATGCAATTGTGTAATCTTTGGCATTGTATCGAATTTGTTTTGCAATTGTATTGTATTTTTCACTTCCTTTTAATGTTATGCCTTTTTCTTGATTCTCTTGATTTTCTCGGTTTTGACTATCAGAATTTTGATTCTTATCAACAATAAAATGATCCTGTATTCTTTCTGAAATAGTCTTTGTCAATTCACCCATACCATAAGTACTCCATGGAGAGATAAGTTGTGATTGTGTTATTCGAAATACTTGTTCTGTTATTGCATCGGATACTAATTTCATAATTTCATTGAAATCATCGATTACTACATTCAATATATTTTCATGTAATGAAGTGAAAAATTTTACGATCGTTTCTTTATGTATATTAAATTGTTTGAAATCAATTGTGTTTAATTTATTCGGAAAATTCTTATTTTCTAATTCATCATTGAATTCTTTAATGCCTTCATTATCAAGAAGACTTAAAATTTCCTTTGTATCTTCTTTACTAATCGTACAATAGTGATTTAGAACTTGATACATGGACAAAGTATCTCGATCTATATCTGTAAGTTTCTTTAAAAGTTTATCATGAACATTTTGAATAATAAACGTAATTTCATACATTCCATTCAAGGTGCCAAGTATTCTAATAGTCATACTTGCTGGACCGCGTATTTTCTCGACACTTGATAGCATACCTTTACATAAAGGACCACCAATGGAGTCCCACTGTTTACTCCAGAAACTATGTTCAGGATTAATTATTTCGATGACTATTCTGTGAATTTTTCCTTTCATTTGTTGTTTTCGACTCATTAAATCGATTGCATACATTTTACGAATTATTTTAAATAGATCAGATTCAGTAAATTTGCTATTTACTCGATTTTGTATTGATGCTGAAATCTGTGGTTTCATTTGTTCTAATACGAAATTTGATCCAATATCTGCAATCTTATTTAAACCTTCTCTTGCTACAGCTTCAGTAACAGTTATACCAGTGAACTTGATTGCTAGACTTTTCAAATTTAGCCGTGTCTTAATTAATGTTGTACCTGCTGATTTTCCACTAGTTATTAACTTTGTACCAGCTTGCTCAAGTAGTTCTTGTCCTGCTCCTGTGACAATCGTCTGTGCTCCTTTAGCTGCATCTTTAATCGATGAAAATCCCATTGAAACAGCTGAAATAACTAGGCTTACTGCTTTTTGTTTACCATAATCAGACCAACTAAATTGTCTCGTACTATAAGCTCGATAGGCAGTAAGCAAATCTGCAGCTCCTTCAGTAATCAAACCCATTCCTACAGTAGCTCCAAAACCCGTACAAATAAGAGCAACACCTACTGCCATTTGAACAACGCCTAGAATAGCTACACTAGCAACGCTTAGCCATGGAATAAATTTCTTCTCGCTAATTTCAAGTAGATATTCGATTCCTCGTCCTGAAAATTCTGAAAGTTCTAAATCTGGCTTTGAATCACTCATAAATAATTCACTTAAAGATTTGACTTTATTTATTTCTATATTTTCTTGATCGATAGGAGCTATTTCTATTAGTCTTTGTGCTTGAGTACTTTTCAAATGCTTAAAGACTAAACTAAAATCGAGATTTTTTTTTCTTATTTGTTTTATTAAAATTTGAGCCGTTTCTTTTCCTAATCGATCAAAATGAATATTGATAGATTCATCATTTAGTCCATTCAAGAGACTGTTGAAATCTATGTTAATGAAATGAATATTAAAATTTGCATTCGGACAAATCGAAAGAATATTGTCAATTGTTTGTGTATTTAAATCAATTAATTTTATACATATATGATCCTCTTTATTTTCTTCGATTTTTCTCTTTCCTATTGTCTTATTAACTAATTCTTTGATATTATTAACATTCTTTTCTTCATTTTGAAACGTACATAATTCGATATTTTGTATGTTGAGAGAACGAAGAACTTCTAATAATTGTTCTTTTCTATCGAATATTTCAAGATTAATATTTAGATTAATATTTTCAGATTTTATTTTTGTAAATTTCTCTCGAATTTTTTCTCCATTCAAACAAAGAAATTCGACAGTTAATTTCGAAATATTTATTATTTCGGTTCTTAAAACTTTGGATATTTCGTTCGCAGATATAAAAGTTAAATTAAAGCGTACATTCTTTTCTGTTTGTTTTTCAATTATTTCTATTGCATTTCTTACTTGTAAATGAGATTCTTCTTGTATTTTATTATCGTTAAGAATAATATCTAAATTCACTGCATATGAATCAGGAGATAAAGACTCTGGCAGTAAATGACGATGAAAAAATGAACTTTTATCTTTTAATTGTACTAGAGCCATCTCTTTTGTAACTTCTTGAACTTCGATATTAGGATTGATAAGCTCTTTCAATATTTCTGAATTAATCTGAGATATACTGACTCTAATATCTTTATAATCAGTACTGAGAATATGTCGTTTTGTATTGCTCAAACGATCAAGTAAGTTAGGTTTAGATATTGCCTTATCTATAGTCTCTATAGCTTGATCAATAGTACCCATATCTTCTCTTACAGTGAGATCATTGAACGTTACTTCATATTCTCGATCTTTTGATAATGTTTGAAGAGGAGCTAAAAAGTCTGCTCGAACGTAACCATTTTCAGAAACGATTTTTTGATAAATTCTATTGTAAATTTTAGAATTTGTATTTCTATCAAGAATACTCTCATCAAATGATACGGTTAAAAGCCAATTATTCAATTGGGTATCATCTATAGGCCATTTAGCTATTTTATTTTCTATTCTATGTTTATAAATAACTATAAATTTATCTTCATCTTTTTTCGTGATCCCAATTTCATCACAATTTTCTATCGAAGCTTCGTATCGATCACTCTGGTCAGAGGAAATTAAACGAATATTACACCATTTTCCAATACCTTTCTCAATTTCATCATGCGTAATTACTCTTTTAAATACACCACTATTATCTACATCGGTTTTCATGTTTTTACAGTCTATGATATCTGTAATTTGTATTAATCTACGAGATTTTCTAATTACGTTCACGAAATTTTCTAAACTATTGCAATAACTACCTAAAATATTAAGTTTTTGTACTAATTGTTTCGATAGAGAGCTATTTATATTGAAGGATGATCTCTTTTGTAAAAGTGTTTGGATCGATGTTAGTAAAGCCATTTCTTCAGCTAAGATTTCAAGTGCTCTACGGAATGCTCTCATAGCTGCTTCCTTATAGCCAAACTCTTGTTCATTCGAGCCAATAAATGTTTCTTTACCTTTTATTAATAACCAACCTTTACCAACGAAAGCTGCCGCACAATGATTTGAATCAAGTTCTATAGCCTTATCGAAGTGCTTCATCGCTTCATTATACTGATTTGTTAATGATGAATCATTTATGATTAAATCATTACCTATGTTGATACAATGATAAGGATTCTTAATCACACAATCATTTGCGTAATTACTCAGTATATTTTCACTAAATTTTTCGTAGTCAGCATGAATTTTCTCTATATTGATAGGAAATTTTTCATCATCAATTTTACGTAAAAACATTGCCCATTGTTCTTCAATACTGAGTAAAGTATTCGACTCAACAACAGACGGATTCACATGTACAAATGTATTTTTTACATTATTTTTTACGTTTGTCCACCAGCTAATTTTCTCTCTAATTTTTGAACGTATCTCTTTTAATAATAAACAAAATTTAATAAAAAGTTCATCTTTCAATGTAATGATTTTTAATTCACAACTTTCAAAATCACATAACATTTTCGCTTCAATTCTATCTCGAAATTGTGTAATTTTTTGTATATCAAAATCTTCATATTCTATTAAATTAATTGCATTTAAAATTCGTTGACTTGTACCACGTTTACCTTGACGTGATGTTCTACCGAATGCTTGTTCTTCGACACGTTTATTAGGTGGCATAAATGTTACAATAACATGAAGACCGCCATGTTTTTCTATTTCTTCCGTTTTTATATCTGTACCTCGTCCTGCTAGATTCGTAGCAATAATTATTTCTCCCGGATTTATATTTGCAACATTTTTCTCTTGATTCATATCATTCATCGTATAGAGTTTAATTGCACTAGAACGATATTTTTGTTGCAATTTTTCTACTATACTTTTAGTATGTTCGATAGTTTCACAAATAACTAAAGTTCCACGTTCTTTACTCGATTCATTTATTGCTGAATGACAAATTTCTTCTAACCAATCTTTTTCATTCATAACTATAATGTCAGGTAATGAAAGATGTTGTTTTTGACGTAGACTAGGAATAATAACAAAATCTACATGATAGACATCGCCTAGTACTTGTTTTGCTTTATCTGAACCGAGTGTGCCGGTAAGACCGAATAATTTCGAACTGTACCGTGTAAAATATCCTCGATTCGAAAGAAAATTTGTTGTAAATGTTTCTGATGTCATTTTGAGTTCATGTTTTATTTGTAAAAATTGATGTAATCCATCACTCCAATTCGATGAATTCTGTACAATACCTGTACTGTAATAATCGACTGGTTTTATCAAACCATTATGTACAATATAATGTACATTTTCTTGATAGATCAATGCTGTAATAGCATTATCTATCCATTTCGGTATTTGTGAATGAACAAAATCAGAAAAATTTTTCGGTATTTTGAGATTTTCCTTGATGAATGTTCGAATATAATTATCTAAGTTCTCCTTAATAAATTCATCTTCTTTATCATCTTCTGGTATATATTTTCCTATATTACTTATATCGGATGTAGAGGCTAGATGAGTTTTTAAATCTGGAATACTAACAATATCTCCCTGTTCATTTGCATATTCAAGTGTGATTAGTTTTTCTTCGAACTTAATTTTTCCATAAAATAAATACATTTTATTATCTAAACGAATTATTTTCTCTTGCAAAGAAATAAGTTGATGCCATAATAGTTGATAGATTATTTGTAATTGATCCATACCTGACATAGTCGATGCTAATCGTGCTATTTTCGAACTATCATCAATAAGCATACTATCGACTTCATCGACAATGGCAACATCACATTTCCTACCGGCTAATGTATTCAATTCAGCATATTCTGTTCTCAATGTATCGAATTGAAATTGTGCTGCTTCACCATAGACAATCTGTTTTCTGTAACATACTTTAGGACCTGATAGATACACTGCTTTATCATTATTATGACTACATTGAAGATCAAACATACTATAGAAGTTTTCTTTTTCTTTTGCATCTCGTTCTGCTAGTACAGGTGAACTCGTTATGATATCTACTGTACTCCCTAATAAGGCGTAAACAACTGCTAATACACTAATGATAGTTGATTTACCTTCGCCTGTTCCTACTTGTAGTAATCTACCTTGGTTTTTGTTGGCATTCAAAATAATCAAACAACTTAGAATTTGTGCATCTGTAAGATGAAATCCAGTATCTATGAAATTTGCTTGTTTAATTACTGCTAGAGCTTCTATAATGAAATCTTCGGTATCGATACAATGTGTAATATAAGCTTTGACCATATTTGCCCATAGACGAATATGATCTTTTGTCCATTGCGAGATAGAAATTGAAGGAATTTGATTTTTCAGATTTGAGTCTTCTGCTATAATATTCTTGAATAACAATGATAATAAATTTGAACTTTTAATTTTTTCTATTAAATCTAATAATTTTTTTTCATCTAAAGTTTTCAAATTTTCATTCTGTGAATTTCTACTTTGCAATTCTTGTACTAATTCTTTTGACATTTTAATTTGACCTTTATCAGAAAAGTTGATTTCAATTGCAATTTTATTAATCTCTTTTTGCCAATCTTCAGTTGAATTCTTTAAAATTGTTAATATTTTTTCATAGTTTTCTTCTTTTGGAGAAATTTTATAATGTGAAATAATCTCGAGAATAGATAAAAAATATCGTGCTTTTTCTCGACTATTTGATTCTTTCACAATAGTGAAAAAATGATTTATTTGTTCGAAAGTCCAATTCTTATCTAACAAATCATCCAAACAAATACCTAATTTCAATCGATCAACTTTTTCTATTTGATTACCTAACAGTTTGATTTCTAATGATCGTTTTAGTGTAGAAACAGTCGCATTCTTAACATAAATATCCGATGATTTTATATGATATATTTTAGAAAAATTCAAAATATTTTCAAATTCTGATAAATTACTGATATTTTGTAAACTACCGAGAAATTTTTGACTTAGATCAAAGCCAAAGTTCGACATCATATTCGATGCTAGAGTTTCAATATATTCACTACTAATTTCAGCTCTATTGAATAAACATTGATGAATAATAACTGTTAGATATGCCTGTCTTAAATCGACAAATGCTTGACTACTATGCAATAAAATATTATGAGCAGTGTCGAAATCAATTTGATCTAGAATCTTTACTGTTTCATAACATTCTGTAAAGAGCACATTATTATTATTTACTAGAAAACGATGTAAAAGTTTTAATAACATATTACTGTGATATTTTCTATGTTCTTCGATATCAAGCCAAGCTTCATAGAATTGAAAACGTTCTGCTTCAGTTATATGAAATCGTTCAATTAAATCACAGATTAAAAGTTCTCTATTCCATTGATTCTGTGGTGTACCATAAATTTTATCAAAATCAATGTATTTTAATGCTGCGACGGTTTCGAATAAATCTAAATCGAACTCAACTTCGACATCAGTATTATCTTCAAGTTTATCAATAATATGATTACACCACTGTAGAAATGCTGAAGATTTGAAACCTCTATCATAAGTTGCTCTTAAACCTCGAAATGACCAATAACGAATGATGTCATTATCATTGAAAATATTTATTTCCAATGATTTTAATTCAGACATTTCCTTAACTTCTAATGTTAGCGCAATACATATAAGTATATCACAATGAAATATATGAAACTTATCATTTTGATCTAAAATATCTATGAAAATCTTGAATATATCATTGAAATAATTAGTTTGACATTTCGTTCTTTGGATTACTATTTTATATGCATCTAGAATGTTTTTATTTAGTATCTGAGATAAGATCGCTTTCTCTACACTATCAATAATGGTTTGATTAAAAGAATATTGAGGATTTTGTATTAAAATCAACGCATAAATATCAATTAATTTTTGTTCTAAATTATTTTTAAGTTTGTTCTTTTCAATTTTCAATGAAATTAACTTTTGAATCGATAAATGAGAAAATATTCGATTTCTTTGATATTCTTGCCGTATAGTATCTAAAAATTCTTCAACTCTGATCAAACAGTTCATATCAGAGAATAGTTTTATCTTATTTTTCAATTCTTCTGATATTGTTTGATTGTTTGAAATTATCTTAAGAATTTCTATTGGTTTGTCATTTTCATCTTGAGCAAGAACGAGTGATATGATTTCATCAGTTACTTTTCTTCCAGTTCCAACTATCTCAGCAATGACTTGACAACATAATGATTTGATATGTTTTGAATTAGTACTAGCTAATAAAACAGCAATACTGTTCAATAATTTATCTGTGATATTTTCCTTATTTGAACATTTCCGTAAAATTTCTAAAGCTTTAAGACTCAATGTTGAATCATTGTCAATAACACAACTAATTTGATTGAAGTTTTGTGTCAATAACTTAGGTTTATCAAACTGATCTAATTTATCAAGTAATTGATCGTAATTATCAAAATTTAAATAGGCAAGTTCATACGCACATTTCTGATTGTTTTCTAATGTGGAAATATTCAATAATATACGAATGTCTTGTCTAATAGTTTCATTGCAAATGTCGCTTGTGATTAAACTTAGAAGTATATCTATGGTTTCTTTTTCTGGTACAACTTTATGATGAGATACAAGTATTTTTAATCCGTTTATGGCTTTACGAATAACATCTTGATAGTCAATTTTAAGAGCATGAACTAATGCTGTTTGAATACGAGCAATTATATTTTTAATGGATTTTCGATACAGTATTCGAACAAAAAGATTTCTCGTATCAATTGCAAAATAATCTTTTGTCTCAATAACTGAACAGATAACAGACAGATATTGTTCTATAATAAATGAATTTTTTATACTGAAAAACTTATCGAGTATTTTGTTAATGATCTTCACAGATAACTTTTTACCTTTTTGTCCTTCAAGGAGAAAAATAATTAATACTTGATCAAGAATACATGGATTATTCAAGGCTTTAGTCAATTTGGATGAAAGTTTACTCGGTATGTCTTGATTATTTTTCACTAAATTTTCAAATATTCGAATAAAATCATGTTGTTCACTGTAAGGATTAAATCTTCTCGTTAGTTTTCCAACTAAACCAATAGGTATTATTTGTCCATTATTTGAAACATTCAACAAAATTTTCAAAATATTATTATCGATCATCCATGGAATGTTGATGACTTGTGCTAATGCTCGAAAACCATTAATTGTTAAACGATATCCATTCTTTGTTTTTTCAAGTAAATAAGCAATAGCACACTTAGCTTCCAAGTAATGTGAACTGATAGCTCGACTAGACTTTTCTAATTCAAATATATTGAAAATTTCTTCAGATATATCTTGATTATCATTCGCCATATCTAACAGATGATAGGAACTTTCTCTTAATTTATCACTGTGTGATAAATAAAAATTATCGGCAATGATACGAAGGATTTTTTCACTAACAATCTGTTTATTATGAATTATATTTTCAATTACTTGAAAAACTTGATTAAATAATTCAGGTGTCGTAACAATATTTTCTAGTGCAGATAGAGTATCATCTGGAATGAGAAATTTATTTGCTGAATATTTACGTAATATTTCAATAGCATCAACTTGATATTCATTTTCGAGCAATAGAATATGATCGAAAATTCGAAAAACATCATCTTCAAATGGATTATTTGCAGCTTCATTATAGAGTAAAAATAGAATTTTTTTATTTACAATATTAGCAAAATTTTCTTCACCTAATTGTAAATCTTCAAATACATAAATTCTCGGTAAATAACTAACATGACTTGCTGCAATAAAACCGTATGATGATGATAATGTCGCTAAACCTCGAACATAAGCTACGGTCAAATAAACAGAAACATCATGTATACGACTTTCTATATGTTCTTTTAAATCAAATAGAATTGGATCCTTTATTTCATGAGTTTCTGCAACTAAATATAATGATTTTGCTGATAGAATACAAGTTTGTTTATCTTTACTATCGAGTGATTTAACAAGATAATCAATACTTTGATCATTTATTCTAATATTTTTCTGCAAAGATGTTAAAAACATTTGAGCAACAATGGATGAAATCCATTGACAATCAAGATTGTATTCAGAAGCCTTTTCAAAACTAATATCAATTTCATCTCTAATTATAATACTGTCTTCTAACCATTTACTAGCTAGACAATCTACCTTGAAGATTGCTTGTTGTTCAGCAACAATTCTCAGAACTAGAATAACGAAATTATCAAATTTATCATCACCTTTATTCATATTTTCAATGAGAATTTCCATCATAAATTCCGGTAACATTTTCACTTTCTCGACAGTTAAAACAATTGATTTTAATGCTTCAAGTTTTAAATCTTCGCTATCTTGCGAATGATGCAATAGATAAGCATAATTTCTAAGTTGAATTTCATTCAAACCTTTACTGTAACTAGATTGAAGATAATTATTTATTATCGAACAGACAATTAACTTTTCATGTTGACTTAAATTCTGTTTGGTAAATACACTACTAATTATTGTTATTGAATTTTCATCAAATAATTCTTTACATCTATTCATATCTTTACTCTGTTCGTAAATATAACTAATGGCATGGATTAGATTTTCATTTTGTTCGAATTGTTTCAAACATTCATTGAATAATTTCTTATAATTAACATTCTTATTATTTTCAATCAATAAGAATATTTGAATGATCCAATTTTTAAATTCTCTATCATCATCATCTATATATTTTTGAATATGATTCAATCGTTCATCTGTTAAAATCCATTTATTTCGTATTGTACAATTATAAATGGCTGATATGGCATTAATTCTTATAGCTTTTAATTTAAATGTTAATCCTTCGGATATATTGCTTTCATTTACAATAGAATCACCTTTAAGTAATTGTAGAATATGTAAAGGAAAAAGAGCAGCTTTAAGAAAAAATGTATAGTTTCTTATAGCACTTTCTCTTCCGGTGGGTCCACCGAGAATTTTCCATTCGAGTCCATCGAGACTGTCTATACATTGAATAAGTAAATGTATTGTTTTATCGTTTAAGATATGCTTTTTAGATATTTCAAGAAACATCTCAGAGATCATTAGATCCAAATATAATCCTTCTATGTACTCTATTCCAGGCGTTAAAAACCATTTTTTACTAATTCCTAGAAATCTTGACGGTAAATATTCATCTTTATCTGTCTGTTTAAGTATTTGTCCACTTTTTACTCTCTGATAAAGATTCGAAATTTCTGCACTCGTAGTTCTCCACATAGATTGATCACTTCCACCTTTATCTTGTACAGTTGGAAGAATTTCTGTATTCGTACTTGTTTTAATATCAACTTTTCTATTCTTAAAAAAATTAACAGAACTTAATGCATCTGTAGATTCTTCGGATTGCTTATTTTTTGATTTTATTTTCATTGTTTGCTGATTTTTTGTAACAGCTGCCTGTTTTAATTTGCGCGAGTAATTCGTAGACATTTTTATTCGTCTTTGTGTACTATGACGATCTTTATTATCGACAAGAAAATATTGATTTTGAACTTGTTCATTAACGAAACTGAGTGATTCAGTACTAATTTTGTCCTCGACATTTTCTATTGTACTATTGATTCGGTTTACTAAATTTTCGTCTAGTATTTTCTCAGAATTTTTACTAAATGAATTTTTTATTTGATAGCCTAATGTCCATAACATTTCAGATCTTATCTTTGGT
The DNA here is from genome assembly GCA_905250125.1 of Rotaria sordida. NCBI lineage: Eukaryota > Metazoa > Rotifera > Eurotatoria > Philodinida > Philodinidae > Rotaria > Rotaria sordida. Next base: position 35,208 of record CAJNOL010001538.1, on the reverse strand, counting down.
CCTTGATTCTCTTCTAAGATTTCTAACAGTTTCTCTATTTCAAACTCAAAATCTTCCTTCTTCACAGCATGTTTCATTGTCTGTACTAATATCAATTTAATGCCATCATCAACATTCTTATCTAGTAAATCCTGATAAATTTGATTCCAAATGTATTCGGGTAGATGAAACTGTCGAGCTATATATCTTAACTTGCTCGATATACGTAAATGAAATCGTTTATCTAATTGATAACCTTCATTGAGTTTATCTATGATTTGTTGCTCATCCAATGTTTTACATAGCTTGCACAAACTTTCTTTGATTTCATCTTTTCGATTAGATTTTTTCAAACAGATCCATATAACAAAAGAAATCCCCCAGAATAACAAATAAACGTACCAATCAAACATATCACTTATCCTATTATTGTTATATAATTTTGGTTGATTTTTACAATATAATCGAACAAGATCTACTTGAAAATATTGTTTGACTTCTTTGATATGATGTCGTATTGATCCGTGTTTGTAATCACATCAGTAAAATATATTTAATTTTCCATTTCATCTAAATATAATAAATCATAGGAATTGTAAATACGAAAAGGTGAATGGTCGATATCACAAAAACAAAGAATCTGCATCATGTACGTATCTTCAAATATATGTTTGTGAGCGATTTCTATGCTAAAATATTTAGTCAATTACAGCTTGAAACTCTTGAAAACTCTGAACTTTATCGTTCTTATCCTTCAAAACATATTAGTAGTCTGAATGGTAAAATATTTACAAAACACATTAGTTGCTGTAAAGCCATCGACACAAGAAAAAACATCAAACTAAGTTCATAACAATTCATTAGAATAAAGAGCATCCAGTAAGTAAGTTCTGATCTCTTTATGCAACATATTTGCACATAATGAAATTAAATAGAAAGCTGAAATTCGAGGATGAAGTAGACTATGATATTACAAGAGTAGTGTCTTTGAAAAGAGACACCATCCTGCAATTTATAAAAGGATATTCAATGGTGTGTCCTAAGTTGCTGAAAATCAATCTACGTCATACTCAACTAACATGTAGTCTAATTGAAGATTATTAATTCTGCATTTAGTTATAAACAAGAGTAAGAGTTAAGATTATGTTCATGATGTGTTGAGAGAACAGTGCATCGGAGAATTTCACAACGAAAAAAAATATTTACTGTAAGCGTTCATATTATTGTTCTTCATCGTCGGCGAGACTGTATCTGAATCAAGTAATGAAAGGATGACAATAAACTAATGAATCTATCAATTATCGTCTTGTTTTACAAATCGAAGCATTCTTTGCTATTTTCAATCCAAGAAAAGAAATTCACTATCGTCAACATCAGTCTTTTGTACTGATGATTAATTTCTTTCTATCGGGCTTTGATATCGAACATGGAAATAAATCTATCTTCTCCAAGACTGGATAGAATAAAAGGAAACAGAAATGATTGTTTATATCGTTAACTTTTTTAATAATTCTAATAAGACAGATTTACTGTTCTTTAACCGACTGTCAATATATTTAAAGGAATACTTACACAGTTGATGTCGAGAAATGTATTTTCAAGTTTTCAATGTTGTTAGAGTTTACTTCAACTTCCACAATTTAAAATCTACAATAGAATATCATTCTTATCTTGTAAATTTCATTGTGAATATGAAAACAAACAAGTTCTAACGAGGTTAATTAGAAATTGTATCTAAATATTTTTGGTTTTTAATCGAATAATGATTAAATGCAAATAGTGATCATGTAAGTTCTTTGCGTATTGATCGAGTTTTACCAAGCCGAGCTACACTCTATGTTACTTTCATATTTTTGTATTTTATGATTTTATTTCTATCCAAAAAGTATATTGAGATTGAAAAGTTTGTGTGACTGCATTTGCTATTATTGCAATCAAAAAAATTCATATTTGCTTAAGACTCTACTATTCTGATCTAAGTGTGCTAGAAGTATTTACTCAACATCAGTTATTTTAAATGGATATTTACTTACGAAAAAAAACAAGAGATGAAATAACAACAAAACAAATGTTGATTTATCAAGATTTTAACGTAGGTAACTATTCTTCAAGCGTAAGCGATCAAGTACTTTATTAGCGTGCCATAGTGACATACGCAGAGATGTATGCACTGAAAGGTTTAGGTGTGGATGTAAGTTTGAGTAATAAATGGATTGAATACCCACATACACATCCTCAGTGTCAAAAAAGATTTGTGAAACAGCTTTAGTATCATTGAACTGGAGCTGCTCGAACATTTCTCACTAGACTAGAACTATGTTTCAAAGTAGAAAGAAAAATAATACATAAGTAAATGGGGCGTCTCTACATTGAAATATAAAACTTTTTAATTTAACAGTAGCGAAAAGATATGTAATTGACAACATCAGAAAGAAAGATTACCGAAAATGACAGAATTTACTTTTCCAGAAAACTGCAAAAAGTAAATTCTGCATAGACTATCTTTTATAATGAAGTTTACTGATATTGTGCAATTGTATTAGTAATATTTAATAGTGACATACATACCATACTATCGAATGTTTTTCCGTTCTTCGTACAGTGTACATTTAAGCTGTTTAGATGGAAGACAACAGAAAAGAATGTATAATGGCGTCATTGTATAGTAAAAAATTAGTTCGCTAGTTATAAACAGTTTATATGTACACTATAGGATGAACGAAAAAACATTCGATGGTGTGGTGTGTATGTCACTATTAAATAGTGCTAATGTAATTGCACAATGTCAGTAAACTTTATCATAAAAGACAGTCTATACAGAATTTACTTTTTGCAGTTTTGTGGAAAAGTAAATTCTGTCATTTTCGGTAGTCTTTCTTTCTGATGTTGTCAATTACATATCTTTTCGCTGCTGTTAAAATAAAAAGGTTTATAGAAAGAAAAAATTTGAAATAGAACTATAGTATGCTAAAACATTAAACGGATCAGAAAATAGTACTCAAATCTAGAACCCTAAAAGGTTTCGTATGAACCTTTTTTTTTCATAGAGCATTAGCTAGTGAATGCCTTCTTTTCTCAACATTTCATGTCATTTGGATAGAGAACTAAAAAAATCATTGTCTTCATGCGTATTTTCTTTGCTAACGACATTTGCTCTATTTTCTCATGTAAATATATATGTGAGGGGACAATCGTTGTAACCTGTATTCGAGAAGAATTCGAAAGAAAATTTTTTCTCTGACTACCTCTTTCCTTTTATATTTTGCTTCACAAATTTTATAAAAGAACATGAGAGTGGGCGACGATGAATGATTATGGTGAGATTGTTAGTAAAGACATAGAATACCGTCAATATTTGCTTCCAAATATGCCATTTTTTTTATCCACGCTTTTTTTTTGCCTTTTTTTTTTCTTTCTGTTAACTTTATCTCTATTATTTTATTGTATTTATAGAAGAAAAAAAGTGAAGTAATTTGTTTTTCTCCGCTTTCAGCAAAGCTATGGCTTTAAAAAAAAGGTGACGAGGGTAAAAACGAAATAATATTAAATAACACTTCCCTCTCGACATTGTTGTTCTGATTTCAGTACGTGTTTCTTATAATCATCATAACATTGAATGTGCCTCATAAGTATTAATGTCGCCACAATTGTATGTAGTAGTAATAATAGTACAAGGCTTTTATTTAAGTGCCAATAAAGATAATTAGAGAGCACCATACTATGAGCGAACATCGTTTCTGTAGCAAAAAAAAGCCAATTTGAAACAACGTTTAATGGAAACAAGATAAAGTAAAAAAATAAAGGTAGACCATCCATTTATACTGAAAGATCCAAGGCGAAAGAGAGAGAAAGAAAGAAATGGAAGGAAATGGAAAAAGAAAAGCTTACGTTAACATCGATTAAGAAATATGTATGATATAGGCAGATATTTAGGATGCCAGATTTTCATGAGTGGTAACACAGTGTCTAATTGTAAAGAGACAAACGATCTTCTGTCAACAGTTTATGAACGTTTTTACGAAGGGTGTGGATGGGGTATGCGGTGGGTGGGGGTAAGATGTAGATGTAGGTGTGGTATGGGTGTCACACGAGTGTGGATGAAGACTGATCACACACCCGCACCCACACGCACACTCCACACTGCATTGGCAACCTTCTACATAATTATAGTCATTCATGTGATATTCAACACTTTTCATGTTTGATACTATGAAATCAGCATCACTTTATCATGCACATTCATCTTTATATAGAATGCAGTCAATAAAGGGTGTTTCATAAGTTTTGGGATACGACAAAATTCGTCTATTTGGACACATAGGACAATGTCGAACCATTATGTTTTTCAATCAACTTCGAGCGCCCGTGACAGCCTTTCACATGATGTATTACTGAATAGTATCTTCCTCTATAATAATAAAAATATACACCTGCCAATGTGATGATGACTTTTTTGACATCGATCAATATGCTTCAGGATGTATTTGACAAATATCGCAGCGTAAATCAATGATAAAATCTTGACTTTGTTTTTGTAAGATACGGCGTGACAAGCTGTATAAAAAGTATTTGAGCAAATAATTACCAACTTGTTCTGATTCATATTCAAAATGAATAACTGTCATGATAGTGATATCAAATAAAATAAAAAAATATTTCGAAGACTTTCATACTGCATATGAGTTCTATTTGCACACATTTTGTAGAGCTTTTTATGATGCATCTCTTAATATCAAACTCAAGATCTTCTGTTTTTCCCAAATTGAGATTTATGCACAATAGAAAAGTCTTCGAAGTATTTTTTATGTTATTTGATATCACTATCATGACGGTTGTTCATTTTGAGTATGAATCAGGACAAGTTGGTAATTATTTGCTCAAATATTTTTTATACAGCTTGTCACGCCGTATCTTACAAAAATAAAGTCAAGATTTTATCATTGATATACGCTGCGATATTTGTCAAATACATCCTGAAGCATATTGATCGATGTCAAAAGAGTCATCATCACATTGACAGGTGTATATTTTTATTATTATAAAAGGAACATGCTACTCAGTAATACATCATTTGAAAGGCTGTCACGAATACTCGAAGTTGATAGAAAAACATAATGACTCAACATTGTCCTATGTGTCCAAATAGACGAATTTTGTCGTATCCCAAAACTTATAGAACACTCTGTACCTTTTTCACTTAAATCTTTTCTCTTTCTTGTTTGATCTCTCTCGTTTTATATATTGTCATCACTAAAAATGAGTGTCTTTTCATTTAAGATTTTCCTGCAGACAAGGCATGTTTCTTCTCCACTTAGTCACTTTCTGTCTTATGTTCCCTCTTATTCAACCTAACATTTATCTTTATTATACGCATGATGATCAAGCCATCGAGTTCTATGATTGCATAATGCATGAATCACTTTTCTATTGTCGTCGACCATACACAATCATCGATCTTTTCCGAGACAATAATACAGCATCATGTAAAAATAATGACGGTATATCTCATCTCATGTCTCATATGCGAACAGATCAAGTCAATATCAGCACTGTTCTACATACATGGAGATCAGGTCTCGAACAAGTCGAAAAATATTCACGTTATCTTCGAGATCCTCCTCATCATCATTCTGATGGATATCTCTGTCAATGTACGCATCCACAAGCATTTGGTAAGAACTGTGAATATCAACTACCTATTGGAACAACATTCGACGAAACACTTCGATGGCAGTTCGAAAAGAAACCTCCAACTCCGTGGGATGTACAGCGCTATGGTAATATTACTTGTTATGAAACATTGAAATGTGATTTTGGATTGTTGTGTCTTGATTGGCGCGAGATCTGTGATGGTGTTCAACATTGCATGTATGGATATGACGAGTACAATTGTGATCTGTTGGAACTGAATCAATGTGATGATAATGAATATAGATGTCAGAATGGGATGTGTATTCCAGCTGAGTACTTTCTTGATGGCGATCTGGATTGTATGGATTGGACTGATGAGATGCCATACAAGAGGGATAATGAATGCACTAGTGATAGTGCTAGCTCAGAATGTGATGATCGTTTATGCCCATTACATGAGTGGTCATGTGGTGATGGACAGTGTATTAGAGATCGACTGGGATTTCAGAAGGGAGCGATATATGAGACATGTGTTAGTCGACGAGATCAGTGGTTCATATGTGAAACTCATCATAAAACAAAAATGTGGACCATGCCCAATGGACGATGCTATGGATTGAGACGATATAAAGACTCAATAATCAACATCGACACTCTTGAAGAGCGATGTGAATATTTATTGAAATGTGCATTATCGTGGGGCAACGAAGTAAAATGTCCGTGTAACCAAGGCCCACTGTGCGCCACTATTCTCGCTAAGAACTGTTCTCTAGAACTAATTCGATACCCAAAAGGTGCGATAATAGGTCCCTATGGATCATTCCTCTTTAATCGTGATCGAGAATGGACCAGTTCATTGCCCGATTTGCTACTTGTGAACGGAACGATTCAATGTCGAGATGCTTTGATTTCGATGGCGCGATGCATTTATTTTGATGCATCAATGAATGCACATCGAATTGCTGAAAAATTGTTTTGCGTTCAAATGATAAATTACTCTCTTTTAAACAATCCCATGGAAACACTGGAATGTTATCGTAGAAGTGGATCAAGCAATATTTGCAACGATTCCAATACATGTATAGCAATCTCTCGCATTAGAGATGGTTTTGCTGATTGCCTGAATGGAGAAGATGAGTTACCGAAACCTGATATGGGTAACAATTGTTCTCATGTTCGACGTCATCGATTTCGATGTTCGATTGATCAACCAACATGTCTCAATGTAGCTGTGCTAGGAAATGAACAGGAAGATTGTCAGAATAGGTATGATGAATTTTGGTTGGGGACAGATCGGCGGCTCATCGAAATGAATTGTAACCGTCAGAAAAAAGACGAGTGCCTTCTACTTCGTCAATATATCGAGCAATCATGGACATCATCCCAAGATGATGATACTCGCACACAAACTCGCGGCTCTTTTCGTTCATACTGTGACACATTCTGGGATGTCGGTTCAAGGGAAGATGAGAATCTCACTGAATGTCGACAATGGTGGGTTTGTCCGGAGAACTTGATACAATGTCGAACAGGAGAATGCATTCAGAAGCGTTGGATTGATGACGAAGAATGGGATTGTATTGATGGATCGGATGATCATCAAGCATTAAATAATATGATCGACTATATAAGAAAGAAAAAGTCGAAACCTAGTCCGGATAATGAATTAGAACTACTCTTCAGTCGTTGTAATCGAACACATCCATTTCCATGTCTTGCTCTGAACCTTTCGCGTGAAAATTCTTGTATTAGTCTTGATCGGATTGGCAATGATGAGATCGATTGTGCTGGAGCCATCGATGAACGAAATACGCTACAACATTGTGATCATACATTGATGCTTGGAAGTGATTTTCAATGTCTCTCGACTAATACTTGTATTCCATATTTGTTTCATTGTCGACATAAAAAGCGATGTCCTAATCCAATTGATGATCATCATTGGTGTTCTCGTCAACATCAATTATCAGCAGATTGTGTTACTGCGCAAGATTTCGTCTGTTTCAACGGGACATGTGTTCGAGGCAGTCGTTGCAACAACATTTACGAGTGTTCATTTGGTGAAGACGAATACATGTGTGATTATCGAAGTTGGAAAGCTGAGAAAGTCACTCGGTATCGTTCAAGAAAATATAACCAGATGAAACGAGCACAAGCATCACTCCGCCTACCACAATTTCCACCAACCTCGAATATGACTAAATTTGTTTCTGATTCGATCTCCAATTCAACATCATCTGTCCTAAATTTATCCAAGCATCGCTTAGCAGACAGGGCTGCATTTGAATGTAATCGTGGCGTTGGTATTGTACTCTCCAATCATTCCATCGTCTGTTTTTGCCCACCACAATACTATGGTGATCGATGTCAATATCACTCTGACCGACTATCAATCCTTCTACATCTCAATCTTTCTCACTCCATCTATGCAGATCACCTTGATCCATCGATTGTTCTCAAACTTCTCCTTCTGTTCCTTTTTCACAATGAAACACTGATGACACATGAGTTTCATGTTCGTCCATCACTGGAAATGACAATCATCAATAAGAAAATGGTACATTTCCTCTACTCTCGATCATCTTCTTTCCGTCAACATCGCCGTCAACGATATTTCAATCGATCGCAAATCATGTTTTCTCATCCTTATTCCATTCAAATCGAGATCTATCAGAAAGGTCATCGCGGAGATCCAATATTCATGGGAGTATGGCAATATCTGATCGTGTTCGATCATTTCCCTGTCTATCGTTTAGCGAAGGTTCTTCACTTGACCGATCCATCAGCATTTCCACAGCCAGATCCATGCTTGTCAAATCCATGCCATGGACGAGGTGAATGTCATCGATTGCTCAGTCATCCATCCAGATATCTCTGTTTGTGTCCGGCAAACTCTAGTGGAGAGAACTGTTTGATCGAAGATGAACAATGTCGAAATGAATATTGTGCAGCAGGTGCTTTGTGTAAACCGAATTATCGTCGCCTTATGCGAGGAACCAGATATCCATACTGTGTGTGTCCATTTGATCGATATGGTGAGCGATGTGATATCATTCATGATGGTTGTCAATCAAATCCTTGTCTCAACAATGGCTCTTGTGTTCCAAGAGCCATGCCTAATCAAGTAATGTGTATATGTACTGAGGAATATTATGGTGAAATATGCCAATGGAAAAGGCCAAAGATTAGCGTTTCGCTAGAGACTTATGTGGACTATAGAGGTGTAGTGATTCAGTACTATGATTTGAATTTGATTTCTCTGGATCTGATTCCTGTTTATCAACAAGCCTTTCAAGTTCCTCCATCATTTATTCAATATCAACATTATCGGAACATAACTCCAGCCATGATCATAGTTAAAGCTTATGAATCTCATGAAAACTTGCCTTATCTTCATCTTCTCTCCTTGCATCTCAATGTCACTTCAGTTGATGGGACGACATCAATTTCACAGCAAAATCGTTGTCCGCATGTTGATGATATCTCTATTGGTAAGATCACGTTCTTCTCGCCCATTTTTATCATTCTTCGTATTGCAGGTTTATCAGTAATTCAATATCACTACGTCTGCATCAATCATTCTCAACTGTTATGTTTTCGTGATGATTTCTATTTGTGTATTTGTGATGAGAATCATACACGAGTCGAATGTTTCAACTACGATTACACATTAGATCAATGCGCACATTGTTTATCAGCTGGTCGATGTGTCCGAGGTGATCTTGGTCGATCGAATGATTTTGTGTGTTTGTGTCCGTCATGTCATTCTGGTCGATATTGTCAGTTCAACTCCAAGTCTTTTACTTTTACTCTCGATCAGCTCTTCCTTACTGATCTCACTTCGAAACACAAGTACACTGTAGTAAATGTGATTATTGTTGGTTCTATTGTCGGATTCATTCTCGGAATACCAAACAATCTCTTCTCTTTTGTCACTCTGAAACGAAGACAATGTCTTCAGACTGGTGTCGGTAACTATCTACTTTGTATGAGTGTAATCAATCAGATTACACTTGGACTCCTCGCAACACGTCTCATTCATCTGTCGATTATCATCGCTTTTTCTCGATCTTTCTCAATGATTGACAATGTTCTTTGTAAACTGTTCAGCTATTTACTCAATTGTTTCACTCGCCTTGCTTATTGGTATGGTTCATTAGTGGTATTAGAACGTGTTTATACGGTCATAACACTAAATGGTCAATGGTTCAAACAACCACACATCGCTCGTCGTCTTATGGTACTCACATTCATCCTCGTCTTCGTTTCTGATGCTTATGAACTCTTTTTTGTTCGATTGTTTGCCACAAGTGAAGATCAAGGCAGTGCCATTTGTGTGATCGAGTTTCCCATGGATCGACAATCATCGTGGGTTTCCTTGCATCAATTTGTGTCCATCATTCATTTTCTCCTACCTTTGTTGATCAATATCTGTTGTAACACCACCATCATCGTCATTGTCATCCGCAAGAAAATGAACCTTGGCATGGCTAAGAAATGTAAGAGCCCTTCTCATCCCAACCATCGTCATCTTACATCGTTCGTTCTAGATCGAGGAACAACAGCATCTGATAGCCCAAGAACAAGTAATACATGAGAAAAGCATTTCATACTTGTCGAAAAAGAACAGAGACTCAACTTCTTGTTCTCATTTTAGAGATTCGAGATGCTGGAGAAAGGCGTGATCGTCTGAATATTCTGCGTGATGTTCTCACCGAACACAAAGAGATAATTGCTCGACCAATGATCACTCTCATTCCATCATTCTTCTCTGCCTTCTCCTTACCTATCTTCATCGTGTCATTTTCCTTGGACTGTCGAAATCTTGCGACAAGTCCTCTTCGATATCTTCTGATGATATTTTATTTCATCTCCTTCATTCCCCAACTATTAACATTCTTTCTCTACATCTCACCATCGACATTTCACTCCAGAGAATGGCAATCAACAGCACTTGGAAGATGCATCGCCGTGTTTTGGCAACAATCTATGTCGACCATGACGAGTGGACCAAAAACAAAAGACTAAGTTGTCGACCTAATGAAAGGTTTTCTCTCTTTATATTCAGTCCGAGCAAATCAACTAGAAGATAAAGAACAAAGAAGGTCAAATGCTTCATTTCCTTTATTAACTTTCATTTGGACGGAACACATTCTAACTCTGGTGGTCATATTCATAAACCTGTCCAGATTTTTCTCATGTCTATAAAAATAACTCACCTGTCATGATTCGATCAGCTTGTTTTTCCAATGATTTAGTTTTCTCATTCAACACTCGGGTTAGAACTAAGAAGAGGGTGTGGGTGTGTGGATGTGGTTTAGTATTCATTAGATACCCACATCCCACACTCACTCACCCACTCTGCATATCATAAGAAAGATTGCGTGAAAGATTGACTTGTAGCAATGTTAAAATGGCCAACATGTTCTCTTCACACTAGACTGTGCCAATAGATGTCATCAAAGTCTGATAGTCAGAAGTGAGAAACAAAGAATGACAGTACGATGTAACTAATAAAACAAATACATCTCACTTCTTTTACTCGTTCTTATCGGCAATTTATTACGTTTATTTTAATCGCTTAGCAAGCATAGCTGGCTCATGTTTTATGAGACAAAGAAAAAAGAATTTCATCTAGTAACAACAACTCTCAGCAAACAGGGATCTTTTGAAGTCGTGACGACGAGATAACAAATATCATAGACTTTGTATTAAGATTAAATTCTCTGTCGACGATACTACCAACGACAACATGGTTACGAATCGTATTTTTGATTCAAAATATAGAGTTTACGGTCAGAAGAAATTTTCTTGGATAGTTATGAATAGTGTAAGTGTAGACGTTTATAATACAAATAAAAGTTTAATAGGAAGATACAAAGTGTTGATATACTGTCTGAGTCTTTTTAATACATTGTTAAATTACATTTATTGGTAGGTCATTGTATACTTCATTGGTTGTATTCTCTAGTTAAGCATGTAATATTGAATTGTGGCAATCGCCAGATTAGAATCCTGATCTAGTATTATTGACCTACTATGAAATATTGTCAAATGGAAAATTTGACAAAAGAATCTAAAAGTCACAACTTAAACTAGAGAATGCGACTGATGGAGAATACAGTGAGCTACTATCGAATGTTATTCAACAACGTATTAAAAAGACTCAGACAGTATATCAACACTTTGTATCTTCCTATTAAACTTTTATTTGTATAATAAACGTCTACACTTACACTATTCATACATATCCAAGAAAACTTCTTCTGACCGTAAACTCTATATTTTGAATCAAAAATACGATTCGTAACCATGTTGTCGTTGGTAGTATCGCCGATAGAGAATTGGGTGTGGCCTATTGGTGTGGGGCACAGGTGGACTCGGGATGTAGGTATTCATTTCGTATCCACTCACCCACACACCCACACCCAGATCATAGCAACGTAAACTCACATTACAGACTACAGTGCCGTCCCTCCTTCCCAATTACAGAGGTTTGCAACACAGGCTCCCATTGCAGGCTAAAGTGTCCTCTTCACATTACAGACCTTAGCAACTAGTGTTATATTTTACCTCCTAAGGATATGTGAGTTCTACATTTTAGCACCAAAGGGGCTGTGTTGACAAGTTTTTTTTCTTTTACTTCAAATTTATTGTGGATTTTTTTTGTGCTAGTAATTTTCATAAAAAGCATTATGTATGAATTGAGAAAAAGTGATTAAAGAATGGAAGATAAAATACAAAATGTTCGACAGGTAATTGACAGACAAATAGAGATATTAAAAACAAGATAAACTTTTCTTAAAACTATTTTAGGCCGTTGAAAAATTACAAATTTTCAGCCATGAGCCGTAAGTTTGCAAACGTTATCATCAGCCAAATAAATATATATTTCAATGTGTTTTTTTTGCTAGAGCACATCAATTAACCCAAGTATATGGTTTCATCAAATCTAGTGAAAATATACGTGATGCTACTACACCTCTTCCACAATACATACGATTAAGCCTTGATACAAAGGCTGAAACAGTAGTGAAATTCATGTACAAAGGTTGGAATTTACCAAAACCAGATATGATTATATCTGTAACTGGCGGAGCCAAAAACTATGGTATGTCAGCACAACTTAGAAAAATTTTTCAAATGCGTCTAGTTTCTACTGCTAGTAGAGCAAGTAATATATTTTTATTTTAATATAAATAATAAATACATAGTTTTAATTGATTAGATGCATGGTTGATAACAGCTGGAACAAATATTGGTGTTGCTAAAGAAGTTGGTGAAGCTGTTAATTATTGTCGTTATAATAATCGAAAACATGGACTTGATGTACCGTGTATTGGTATTGCTAGTTGGGGTTATACAGCAGGAAATAAACAACTTGATAATCAATCGACTCATTCCCTTATGAATACAAGTGATACAACAACAATACGTTCACCTTCGAAACCTTCTCAAAATCAACGAGCACAAATTGTTCCGATGGTTAGTTGTTGATGTGCTTGTTTGAAATTTAAAAAATACTATTTGATTTTTCTTTGAAATTAATTTTAGGATAACAAAGATCGATATATTCGCGAGTATATTGTTAAAGAAAACCAACCGAGAGAATGTTATTTAGAACCAAATCATACACATTTTTTATTATTTGATGATGGACAACGAAAAGCTGAGACCATTCTCCCATTGCAAGCTGAAATTGGAAAATATTCTCGAAATATTCATCTAGCCAATACGACAGACGAACCAGTAGAATCACTCATACCTATTGTCATGGTTTTAGTTGACGGTGGTAGCTCATCGATTCGAGCAATATGTGAAGCACTTAAATGCGGCACTCCAGTTGTAGTTATTAAAGTATAGAAAAAAAAATTGAATAACTGGTTTTTTTTTAATGAAGTTCGGTTTTCAAAGCATTCAGGCCGTGCTGCTGATCTTGTTGCTGAATTACATGCTTGTTATTCTGATCGTGAAATAGGTAATGATGGTGTTACTAGTGCACATCCTACAAAGTCACAAACCGATATTGTTAAAGGAGGTTCAAAAGAAAAAATGATCGAGCACATGTAAGTTTTACAAATGATGTAAAATTCTTTTTCATAATAATTGTCTTCATTGATTAGTTTAACTTCGGCTAAAGAACGAAGTGAAATTAAAAGTCTTGATGGTGTTAAAAACGATTTATGTAATACATTAGATTTGTACAAAGATCTTGTAACAATTTTTGAATTTGATGGTACAAGACATCGTGGCAATCTTGAAGATGCCTTTTTAGAATCTTTATCGAATGGTAAATGATAGTTTCTTTTTAAAGCAAAAACAAAAACATTTGTTTTTCTATTTTAACAGCTCGAAAAAGTTCTCGTGCTTCGAATGAACAATATAGTCTAGCAAAAGAACTTAAATTAGCCATAGTAATTTAGAAAAAAGACAATCAGTCAAATAAGATCATTATTCTTTTTCTTTCATTCATTTAGGCATGGCATAAATTTTATTACGCCCAGACATGTCTTCGTACTGATACGACAATATCTAAACTGAAAGTATGTTATTGTTTTTTTTTTACTGTATATATTTTTATTTTTTTTTCATTTAATAAAAGCAAGACGATCTTCGTCCTGTTCTTGTTGAAGCGCTTTATCATGGTCATACTGATTGTGTTAAATTACTTATTGAATTTGGTACATCACTTGAAAAATTGACACATGGAGATCTTGAAGAACTTTATACAAAATCGGTATATTAATTCAAACATCAGAAGAAAATTAATTTCTACAATGACTTGTTACTTTTTGTTAGACTAATCATCAATTATCATCTAAAGATATGTCCAGGAAAGATCAATATTATTTAGACTGTTTTGCTCCGATCGTGGTATGAAAGAAATCAATTCATTGATTATTATTTTCAAAGAAATATCGTTGCAGAATAGTATGAACAAAATCAACAATTTATCACAATTAAATCATAATGCCCCATTAGGTGAAACTGCTCCAGAAGATCTATTTTTATGGGCAGTTTTTTTTGATCGATTTGAACTTGCAATATATCTTTGTTCCAAAATTTGGGTAAGACTTACACAGAGTTATACTGACGTTGAAGATGATCTAATACTTTCAAATCAAATTATCATTCTCACTGCGAAACTAATGATATGAAAATATAGGATTATTGTAACGAACTTCGTATGAGATGTTCGACTAGTTAACTATTCACATCTATATTTTTTCGAATTCAGTCAGCTTTTAGAATCGTACTGAAATAGTTTCAATTTAATTTCACATGAGAATACGTAGTCAATTCTACAAAATAATATATCAATACAAGAACTGAGGAGCAAACGTTCTTAATGTGTACTTAGTGCAAAATCATCTATGTTATTACAGTTCGATTAAATATCTTTCTCATAATTTCGTTGAGAAATTATTTCATAGATTCTACTGACTTCGTGTGAGATAATATCAAAAATACTGACATTTCACAAATTTTTAGTCAATGATTATCGATTTTTCTTCAGCTCGACTTTAATAAAACTTTTCGAACAAGTTGAATTTAAACGTGTGCTAATGTAGTCGACAAATTTCAGTAAGAATCTGAAATTATACTGTGTTTTAAAAGTCAAATCATTTCGTGCGAATATAGATGTAAATAGTTCTCATATATTATCAAATCCCCCTTAAAAAAAAGTTGTGAATACATTCAAAATCGAATACATCATTCGAAGCTTACCATAAATAACTCATATTTTCTAATGTGTTGGTTTAGTAGTGAAAATTAAAGTGGAAAAAATGTTTCCATAAATGAAACTCAATTTTTGTAATCGTATATGATGAAGATAAACTTAGCAGCTGAAAATAATGATGAATTTCAATATAAGTATGAAGCCTAACAAAAATGTTGAAGTAAGGGTGAAGATGAGCGTTTAAGTGCGAGATGAGGGTGTGAAGATTGATTTGATGTGGATGAAATTGAGGGTTAGAGAACAGAGCTTTTGTTTTTATGTTTATTTTAGCCAGAGACGGACATACTGTTGTTGTTGATAATATAGCATTTATTGGAGCCAATTCTTTTTTTTTTATTTCTCTTTTTCACGTTTCCACCTATAATGAATTTGATGATTAAAACTCAGCTTTTTGATGAACGAAAAAATGCTGACCCGAAAATAATTATTTGACTTGAACATAATTAATCTTCTTTAGTATCAATAGAATAGTTTACATATTATAATTATATATTCTTGATATTAGAATATATCACTAGCACTATTATGTGGTGCATATATCTATCGACGAGCAGCAAGTAAAACAAATCATACAGATATAAAACAACGATATGAAGAACATGCTGAGTAATTTGAATATATATTTTTTATTGATCATACTATATTTATTCTTTTTTCTTTAGTCGATTTGATACTGGTGCTGCATCAATTATTAATCTATGTTTCGATGATGATGAACAGTTTGCTCTTGATCTTTTAAGACGTTCTGCTGTTGCATTTAAACATATTACTCCATTAGATTTAGTTAAGGATGCTGAGTGTAAATCATTTCTTGCATCAAAATGTGTTCAAAGACATCTTGATAATATATGGTAATAATATTTTTATTTTGTAAAGAAATTTTCTAAAAAGTTAAATCTATAGGTATGGACATATCGATTACAAACGAACAGCTATTAATTTCAAAGTAAATATTGAAAAAATAAAATGAAAGCATAAAAACAGATTTTTCTTTTCAGATATTTGTTTGTTCATTATGTTTTCCTTTACTACCAATATTTTGTTTTTGTCTGAATTATATAAAAAAACCTAAAAATGTTAGTAAAAAAAATGAAAAAGATTCGATGAATACATTGAATAGTTTTTGTTTTTAAAAGAGTGCTTTAAATACTCAAGATGATTTGACAGCCAGTCCATTGACTACAACTCATAATGTTCTTCAGTAAGAAAAATAATAATTATCTTACTACAATTTTTATTCAAATTTTATAAGATCTGTTCAATATAAAAGAAAAAATAATGTTTCATACGTAGATAGAATAATCTATTTCTATAACGCACCTATTGTACGATTTTATTATCATACGGTAAAGAACAATTCTATTATTTAAATATTTTCATATTTATTTAGTTTTTATTTCTATTTTACGTTCAGATATTCTTCATTGTATTTTTGGGTTTATTCAGTTTTGTTCTTCTTGTTGATTATTTTCCACTAAATATCTATAATGAAAGACGATCAGGTTTTAAAAATTTACAAATACCAATAACTGAAATAATTCTACACATCTGTATATGGAGTTTGATTGTTGAAGAAATTTATCAAGTAATATTGATTTATATATTATTAATAAATAGCCTGTACAACAAGGATTGTTATTGTTTTTAGGTTTTATCTGTGAAACTAATTAAACAATATTTATCAGATAAATGGAATATGATTGATATTATTGCAATTATGTTATATCTTATTGGTTTTATTACACGATTTATTGTTCTTGAAACAGTATTTGCTATATCAAAGAAAGTTTTGTTTTTCTTTATAATATATTTTCTTTTGAATTATGATATATCTATTTATTTTGAAATTATTTTTAGAATATTCATGTGTCTTGATCTGATATGCTGGTTTGTTCGTATATTACATCTATTTGCTGCTTTTCAAAAATTAGGACCGAAATTAATTATGATTTTTAATATGGTTAGTTACTGATATTTTGTTTTAATTTACTCAATATTCTAATTTGCTTTTTTATTACTAGATGAAGGATCTGTTCTTTTTTGTTTGTTTTATTCTTATATTTTTATTAGCATTTTCAATAACATCTTGGTCGTTGATAACTACAGATAATCAAGTTTCTTGGTATTATAGTAGTAATGGATCCTTGTCTAATGTGACAGTAGCAAACGGAGGAAGTGATTTATGGACATGGCACATATTACGTCATGTGGCAAATTATGGCGTTTGGAAAATTTTTGGACAAGTAGAGTCAATCAGTAAAGATAATCATAATTGATTTTTTTCCAGAATAATATTGTTTTTTTTTTCTTTTTCTAGATGGTATGGATGCATATTCTTATGTAGCTTTTATATTGGATATACTATTCGTTGTTATTGCTAATGTACTTCTTCTTAGTGTACTTGTTGCCTTATTCAAGTATTGTAGAAAAAAATTGACAAAAAAAGATCAATTGTTTTTTTTTTGCTTTTATTTGCAGTGTGACTATTCAAAATGTTGAAAAGCAATCTTATCAAATATGGGGTTATCAACGTTATTTACTTGTTGCTGAATATAGTATTAAATCTCCATTGCCGCCACCATTTAATACTTTTCATAATCTATATCGTATTGTTCAATGTTTGATTGAAAAATTACAAAAACCGAAGTCGACAAATTCAAAGAGTAGTTTTTACATAATTTATCCATAAACAATTATTTTCTTTTTCTGCATTTAATAGACAACAGCCATGCATTAGAAATGGAATCAAGAGGTTTGAATGAAAATAATAGTGAAGAAGAATTTAAAGGTAAAATTGTCTAGTATAATATAAATATGCAGAACACTTTTTCTGGTTTGTTTTTCCTAATGATAGATAACAATGAATTCCAAAGAAAAAAAGAAATAGCTGGTGACTACTGGTGGTATACGTTGAAACATGAAAAGGAAAATCAAATCGTAGATGCACTACAAAATATTGAATTAAAGTAAGATTAATATTTCGTTTCTACTTTTAGTTTATTTAAATTCGATTTTCTTTTTAAAGACCTCATGATTTACGAGAACGAATACATAATAATAATCAAATATGAGTAAATTGCACATTGTATATTTTCTCAGTTTGTTATTTTTATTTTATATAGAATTATGATCATTGATCAAAAATGACTTTCATCTGATAATTAGTACTAAGGAAAATTATTTTTGTTTGTGATCAATCAACAATACAGTCCACGAAAATTGAAACTATACTCTTTGATTTTTTTTCTTTTATATATATTTTATTCAAATGATAAGTTAATCGAGTGCAGAGGTCTTAATGGAGCGACCTGACTTGATTTTGTGATAGGTGCCCATGAACCAAATTTTGATAAAAAATATAAAATTTACACATTATGTTACATTATTTTAATAAGTTTATTATTCAAAACTAGGGTTTCAGTGTGGGTGTGGGTATGGGTGTCTCTTTAACCACACCCACACCCACACCCTTTGTTTCCAAAGGTGAATACATTACTTATTGAAAGCTATGAGACTAAAGAATGTCTTGCGAATCTGATCGATCATGTCAGTTCAATGTTACTGCGTGTTCCGTGGTCATAACTGACGACGATCTTGATGGGTAGCAATTCTTTAGTGACAGACGAGCAATTAGAAGCGATGATTCGATTGACTAATCATCTTCATACTTTGGAATTGCACGATGACACGGGTATTCTACTATGCCGTATACTCCATAAAAACCCGCATTTATACGCATTACTCAATAGGCAGATAAAGATTCTCGACTTTCGGTTGTAATTTTTGAAGCAACATATTCAAATGTTCGATTTCTGGCAAATAGATACGCGCATTGTACGACATTTTTGCGAGTTACTCGTTAGGCGATTATCGGATTTTCAGCTAGTGTCATTTACAGTCGACGATGGACAGAGATCGCAACGATCAGACTCTGAAAATAGTGGTAGCAAATGTTCACGATGTTTTGGCAATGTTTTTCATTTTCTTACCGATCATTTGCGACAACTCGTCTGGCTTCGTATCAAATTTTGGAAAATAAAACAGCCTGTCACATCTTATTTTCTATGCGAAATTCGTCGATAACTACACGAACAGCTTATTGTACATTATTTTCACATCGAATTTACAAATAAAAGCGAAATTATTCAATTCGATTCACACAGAATCAGCTATTTCAAGACTGAATACCATGATTTTTAGTTTAGCTATAATTTTATTTTTTTAATATAGAAGACTGGTATTTTTCTCCATTTATTATCATCAGAATAGAAGTAGTAGTTTTTCACAGGTAATCCCACCGTTTCTGTTTGACGAACCGTAAATAGCTTCTATGAACTAGACTTTATGGTTATCGAGTTAATATTAAAATGATATTTGCCTTCGTGAAACTGTTGAACTAGTAATGAATTGATTTAGTGAATATTTTATATAGTGATTTACATATGGAGACAATTAGAGCGAGATATTGAAATCAAAACCGGTTACAGTGCTCTCCCACAACCATATCATACAAACCAATATTACTCATCAGGCTAACAATACTATACGGTATGATATTGAGGAGAATTGATATATTTAGTGTCTTCATCATTGAAACAACTATAAAAGTGATGTTGAATGCAAGATATCATAATATGAATCTATTTTTAATGTTTCAAAACCAAGATTTTTGGTATTGATAAATGCCTAGAACTGATCAATATGCATCCGATGTGACATTTTTTTCCTTCGGATAACGAATTGAACGAGTGATGCAGCGAGAATATTGTAAATGATTTAACGAAGTTTTACGCATTCTTATAATCAAAAGAGGTAAGACCTTTTCTTCGTTAAATCGTCAATTAATTTTGATATTGAACAGTTCTATTATGATGAACTGTTTAGATCAAACAGTTCTTAGTACTTTTTTCGATATCGAATAATAAAATAGCAACTACATTCATTGCCATATTTCTATTGCTGTACTAATAAGTTTCCTTTGAGTAACTTGAGATACTATATAATAACCATTCCATTACCATAGAAAGTAACAAATAGAATCTTTGTCTACGAGGACGACGATGTAAATAGTATTCTTAATGACGCATCATTTAACGGCATACGAAAACTCGTCGTAGCAAATAAAAACATTGACGTTTGAAGCTGGGCGAGGTGAAAATGTAAAGAAAGATTGTCAATGAACAATAGACAGCAAGTAACATTTGACAGAACCAACTGATAAAAGATTCGATAGATAGACGATCAGAACTTTTTGATAAATCATTTATTGTCGCCAGAAAGTAAAATGTGTAGATTGTATTCGGTAGATTAAGAACGATATAGCCAAGCCCTTGAATCAAGATTAATCGAATCATTGGAATCTCTTTTCGCACTCTGTGTTGCTGTTGTCGAAGTCTAAAGGTTGTACTTGTGTTTAGCGAGCCGAAAGGACCAACACACGAGACAACTTGTCGTACATTCTTGATAGTGATATAGCTGCATATTCCAATGATAGTTACAGGCAAAATAATAGGAACCATCAGATTGTAGATGGATACAAATGTTGTGTAAGGTCCCGGCAGTGGTAAACAACCCATTCCATTTCGTACATCGTAAAAAATGGGTGAATGAACTATGATAACTGTCGACAATATTAGACTAACGATCGTCACCCAACTAACATTTTTCATAGAATGCATGCGTCGACGTCCATCTTCGAATAAAATCACCGTGAATTGGTTGATTGAAATTACGCAAAGAAAATGTTGAAGAAAGACAAGATTGAGAGAGATCAGATACTGGCGAATTTTGCAAATGATACGATTCGTTTGAATCGTGACCACAAAATGCAAAGCACTTCCAGAATTTCTCAATCGACCAATAAAAACAAAGAAATTCAAGATGTTTCCCAATATTCCGATGATGAGACAAAGAGGAGTGAGTGATAAAGAAACTATGCGTTGAACTAATTCAATTGATGGTACGGTCATCTCTACAAATAAAACGCAATATAAAGACAACGACTATTTTAAAAAAATATCTAGAGCTTTTCCCGAACGCTAAATGTAACCTTGAGGGACAATAAAGCTCATGCGACATGAGTAATATAATTCATCAAAAAGAAATGAAGAGAACAATACATTTCTTACTCTTTCTGCATCATAACAACTGTTGAGCGAGATTTATAGTGAATGAGAGATCGTCATAAAATGTACTCAATGTTAATGTCAGTTACTATCTCATCTCTTATTGATATGAAATTCTATTTATATGCTAAAGAATTGACAATATATAGTTCTACTAAACTGTACTTGTCTTAGTCCTACATATTTTACTCTTGCATAAACAGTATCAACAAGAACTTATTCAAAATAAATAAAATTAACACTCAATTGGAATGTTAATTTATCTTTACTTTTTCCTTAAAGTCAAGAAAAAGATAGATAAAATCTTTATATTTGAAAATTAAAGAAAATAAAGTTAGAATAAAGAAAAGGAAAAATTTGCTTCATACGTCATCATGCATTGAAAAGTAGGTTGAAATGGTGTAGCATTATTAATTGAAGAAAATAGAGTGAAAGTATGACGATGGTTCTGTTAACTTTTCTCAAGCAGGGAAAGCTATCTTACAACCTTTACTAAACCTTATCGGGATCAAAGAATACGAATCTATAGACGATTTCTCAAAATTGTCAAGTTGGATTCTTCAGTCAGTGGAAGCCTTTTGCGAGAAAATAACTCAATTTTCTAATATTTAACGAAACTATGTGAAATAGAATCTTCCCTGAGTGAAGAATCCAACTCGACAATTTTGAGAAATCGCCTATAGATTCACATTCTTTGATCCCGACATGGTTTAGTAAAAGTTGTAAGACAACTTTTCCTATCTGAGAAAAGTTAAGAGAACTATCGTCATATTTTCATTCTATTTTCTTCAATTAATAATGCTACACCATTTCAATCTACCTTCCAATCCATATTGACGTATGAAACAAATCTTTGTTTTTCTTTACTCTAACTTTTTTTTCTGAAAAGAATCTCTTTATTTATCTTTAGAAAATAAAGACAAAACAAATTATTTTCTTTAATTTTCCAATATAAAGATTTTATTTCTTATTATTTTGTAAAGTATGACTAGGGATGTTAATTTAGCTTTACTTTGAAAAAAAGATATAAAGAACAGTAAGGAAAATTTATTTTTTATACTTTCATGCTCTAATCTTGACTATCAAAATTCGAAAGAATAATCTAGTTTGCCTTTTTTTAAAAATAGCCAAATTTTATAATTTGGTTTCCTTTGTCTTTGTTTTTCAAAGATAAACTTTTCTTTTATCTCAATCTTTATTTCAAAGAAAAGCTAAAGCTAAATTTGCACTCCTGTTTCCTATCTTTTACCGTATAAAAAAACTTTTCATAATACATTGCAATAGAAAGATGCCTTAACACTAATTACGATTGAATGATAACTCTTTAGTTAATCTTTGTCAGAAACGTCTTCTTCACTCCTTTCTATTTCTTGCTCGTAAATTAATTTGCCGCTAGTGAGCTGCGTTGAGTGGTTTTTTCCACTGTCGGCTAATTTGAACAGATATTAAAAAGAAATTCGCACCACGGTTGCCACCTCTTCTGCTTTTTCTATTTTTTTTCTACTTTTCTTCAGATATTCTGTCTTTTATATTTTTAACTAAGATTTTTGATCCTAATGGATAATTATTTAAAAAATATCTGGAAAATTCTTGTTATTATTCACTGATATTTTTTTTGTCACCATTCTATATTATCCCCTCGACTGAAGGGAGCGTCATACGGAAAAAAAAGAGTTTGTCTGTGGGTGTGTGGCAGGTCAAAAGTCAAAGGTCAAAAAACTATCAGTGGCGAACTTCATTTAGGTGTAACTTTTAAAGTTTCACCAAAGGTAATCGAGGTCAGGAAATCGGGACTTTAGGTCTGGTTTTATATTCGACCTTCCCATTGGCTAAGAAGCCGACCAATCAGAAATGAGCTTTTTTATTTTAAGCTTTTTGAGACTTTTGATGAAACTTTACTATAGGTTATCGATGGCCAGGATTCCGGATCTGAGGCCGGATTTTACATGTTAAGAAGGCTGACGAAAGTAAATCGGGATTGGGGAGTCCGAATCTGTAGTCGGTTTTTTTGAAAATTTCGAAGCTGACTTTTTTCGGTCAGCAGTTGCACTTTTTGTGAAAATAATGAGTTTTTCATGAGGCTTAACCAAGGGTAACCGGGATTGGAAAAGTTGAATTTGAAGTCAATTCTTCAAAATTTCGAGTTTGATTTTTTCGGTCACAGAGAGAGTTTTTCGAGGAAATAACGATGTTTTAGAAAAGTTGACAAATCTAAATCGGCGTCAGGACATCCAAATCTTTACTATATTGCTGGAAGTTTGCTGCTATTATTTTTCAATCAGGGTAAGGTTTTTTAAGGAAACAATGAGTTTCCAGTGTATTGAACATTGAGTGATATGAAATAAAATTTGCTTGTGATATCGTAGTGATTGGAAGAGTAATGTATTGAGATGCTTTAGCGGAATTACAAAGTCGACTATCTCACTAGCGTAAACTATATCTGAGATTTTTCCACAGTGTTGGCATGGGGTATAGGTGTGAGATAGAACAAGAGGGTGTGGGTGTGGGACTAGCTCTCCACTTAAGCCACATCCACACCCACATCAACAATCAAAATATTTTGTCTACTTTGCTGATGTAAGCAAGGTATATGTTTAAACTTCGTTTTCGTCAACAAAATATATCACAGTGTACGAAAATCAAATCTTTTACAATCTAAAAGAATACAATATAATGCTTGTATTTTTTTTCCAGAATTCAAAATGTAAAATTAATACTGAGCATAGAAGATTTGTCCACCATTACTATTTCTCATGTACTAATTTGGACTGTGGGTGTTGACATGAGTTCAAAGAAGGGTCACACACACACATCTACATTCCGAATGTGACTTTGTGTTGTCGCCTTCTTCTGTTAAATAATTAATAACATTGAATGAGTATGAAGTCAACGATGATCGTCAAGCGAATTTTTTTTTGTATTTTGAACCTGATGTCTTTCTTTGTTTCTGTATTACATTAACAAAAATTTTCAGAAAACTTCCACTATGACACTTTTGAATCTGTCCACATGAATAATAGTCTTTGATGATTTGTCTTCAATAAATCAACTAGCGTCAGATAACTTGTGATTCATCTATCTGAAACAAATTCATGTTCCATCACTAGTAGTGTTAAAATGCAGTTGACACGATCCAACAAAATTAAAATCAATGAAATATGATTAGATTAAACGGTTTCCAAAAGTAGCTAAAATTTTTTTTTAGAAAGAGATTTAAAAAGAACTTTGAATAAATTAATAGAAAGGATTGAGCTTGGTACAAATAATAATAGCAATTATCCTGAATATGTGATAAAATAAAATTAAAAATATCTTCTTGTCTTTATATTTTTATTTAGTATTGTCAGAACTTTTGGTTAACCCTAAGTAATCAATACTTATCATCCATTAAAACAAAGTCAATCAGTTTTTAGAATAATACAAAATTAATATATGAGGAAAAAGAACAAAATAATCTTATGTTTTTTATTATCAAATTCATATGTAATAATTTATCGTTCATGTTTATGCGATTTAAAATCATCATATCAATATGAATCTTTTATGTCCTTGTATTCCAACCATTCTAGAGGATAGTCGATCATCTAATGTACGTATGTGTATCATATTGATGATAAACTAGGTCATCCATCAGGATGTTAGTGTGAGCGTCGAAATGAAAAGTACATAACCACACTTATATTCTAGTCATACTTACGTTATTTTGGTCGAAAAAAATAGCATTTTAGTTAATCAACACTGTAAATTTTTGCCTTTGAGATCAATTTATAAAATTTTATAAATTTCTGATGTATTAACAAAAAATTCAGAATGATACTGCAAAGACAAGCACGAATCTTTGGGAAACAATTGAATACAAGAACCATTAATGTAAAGTTCTAGATAAAAAAAATCCAGTTAAGTTGTTGACACTTTCTTCATTAGGGTGGGTGAGGGTGTGGGAGCGAGAGAATACTAGAATTACACCCACGCCCACCCACATCCTGAATCGAACTTTTATCGTTAGATTGGTGATCAACAATATTAACTTTTTTCTTCACCTGTTCCTTCTGATTGTTATCTTATCATTACTAATTTTTTTCTGTTGTTATCTAAGTATTTTTTGTTATCGTGCTAGATCTCAGTATGCGCCTAGCTTCACTTCATTCCTATCTCTGGTTCTTGTGACTTTCTATTGGTACAAACTATTCATACTAGCTAGATATGCCATTTCTTTGGCTATGGTTTTTTTTCTTTTCATTCCTTTCATGACTCATGTTTATCATACTAGAGTAACAAGTTGATTTTCCTGTTATTGCAACATTTTTTTCTCGGTTCATCTTACTGTCCTATTAACTATTCATTATCATCTAGTTCTTCAAGTTGTATTTCTTCCTTTTTTTCTCTTTCTTGAATCAATATATATCCGACAACCGTTATTCAATGTAACGAACAAAGTTTCATAAGTGAGTATTTTTCTTTTCAAGCACATACTGAGAATGATCAAAAAGTGACCTATGAGTCTATGTGACATTCTTGAGTAAATGTGTAGGTTGAGTCTCGCCCAAATGTCATACATATCACATGATTTACTTATCAATTCTTTCGTTCTTCTATGCCTCTCATTATTTTCTTTTTCTATTCTTTTTTTCTTTCTTGCACCTACTGTTTACAGGAGAGGAAGAAAACATAGATTAAAGAGAGAATCAACAGTCACCATATATTTTTCGGTACAAACTAATAAAGACATAGATAATATCAACTGATTCAATTTTCTGCATCTTTTTTGCTGAGGTATTATATCTTTAGTCGATTTTCTCAGCAGATTTTGATATTTAACACGAAAACATTGATTGAAGCTTTTCAACCGTGAGTAATTCTCGATATTAGTAGTAGTTGGTATAAAAGAGGTAGTTCTGTAGACATGTTGATGTTCAAAAAAAATGAAATCATTCTGATTTAGGATTGGATGATATAAAGGACAAGAGCACTCGTAACCGCCAATAAATACACTTTTTGTCTCGACTTGTGACTTAACATTTACCAGTATCCGTGTTCACGTGATATATCAGCTAAATTTTCAGTTTAGCAAGAAACAGCTACTACTGGAGTGTCTACTTCCACGGATATTATATCATTCTTCACTTACAAAAACGTTTTCGTTCACATCGGATAGCATTATGCAGTACTTTGTTTTCAATTCAAACTGTGTTATTGAATGAGTTGCTAGTCGAATGTTTTATATGTCATTCTCTTGAGAACGATAGAAAATGTATCTCTTGTGCTAAAAACCATACTTTTCCTTTCATCCATCATCATTCTTAGCACTAGAAGAATGAATTCTCCACCATCGTCTATATGGACAGATATTTTCTTGTAGGAAAAATATTTTATCCAAGTAGACATTTATATATATTGAATGTACAGTTTAAATTACAAATACAACGAAAAACTTCAATCGTAGAAATGGAAAAATATCCAAAAGTTTAAGAAAGATGTGTCTCTGCGATGGGTGTATGTATATTTTCGATTTTAATGCTTTTGTTAATACGAATAAAATGAATAAACAGTATCAGCAGAACATTGACCCTAGTACTTATGATACTGCTTTAGTTTTATCACATTTTACAACAAAGTGCGACATGCGAATTATATCATCAATTAATATCAAGAGTATGATTTAAGTAAATTAAATAACATCCAATCTTCTTATACTCAATCTCGCTTCCAAGTTTATATATATCTTCCTATCTAATATCGCAATTATTGAGTTTTCGTTATTTGCGTATAATCATCTACGTGTTTTACTCAATTTTCTCTTTTATTGATATATTTGACTGATCAATGAGCAAAAGAAAGAGAAAAGATTCTAAACATGCGAGGCACACATACTCTTGTTCATCTCAACTGATAATAATTTTATATTAAGTGTGAAACAAGATGATTTGTCTTCTTGTCGTATTTAGCTTTAGAGTAATTAACTTCTGTTTAGCTTCTATGTAGAGTTCTGCCAAACAAACTATTTTCGTGTCCCAAATGTCGCACGAGACGAGAAAAATGGAATTTTTCTGGATTCAGGACTATCCGACAGAATTCTACCATTATCTATTTGCCTAATTTGTTTTTATTATTTTTCTTAATTTAATGATTCTCTCAATGTTGTCTTTGTCATTTTTTATTCTTTTTCTTTTTTTTTCAAAAACATGATCTAACGGATTGTTGAAGTGTACAAGGATTGAAACATGTACCTTATAAGTTAATTGAAAAATTATTGTGAAGCACGATTAAATTTAAGATACTTGTCTTTCGTTCTCATTACATATTCACTGTAATAATACATAGTAAGTCAAAAACCTATACATATATTGCTGAATCTATTCATTTACAATATAAGAACTCTTCATAGTATTTCACATTTTAATACCTCAAGGATCATGCTACTTGAATAATTCGAGCATTCGTACTGTTGAGAAGGGCAAACATCTATTTAAGGTTATTATATTCGATCACGAAAGTCAACCAAGTCAAATGAGAGAAAAAATCTAATCACTAGTGAGATAGCCTACCAATTTTCTGTAGTAAACAACATGTTAGTAATTCCACATTATCTCAGATCGACTACAATAAGTCTGTTGTATCATTAGAATTCTGAACATTGTTTACTATTACAGATAAAGGTCGACGACGATGACATCGAACGCAAAAAATGATATTGAGATCGATGATCTAACTTGTCCGATTACACTTCAAATCTTTCATGATCCTGTAATCGCCGCTGATGGTCGTACATATGAGCGTGCAGCAATTGTACAATGGATCACGGAACACGGTACCAGTCCATTCACACGAGAGCCGCTCAATATTAAAGAATTACAAGCTGACGATTATTTGAGAAATTTGGCCGCTCAACAGCGAAGGTCAATGATGTCCTACAACAACAACAGAAATTTTAATAATGCAATTGTTCAACAGCAAAGTTCGACGGTATCATACAACAATAATATAAATGTTGATTCAGCAATTCTTACGCAAATACAAAATATGCCTAGCAGTAGCGTAACTTTAATACAAAATGCTGGAAATCGCTCTGCGTCTTGCAATGATTGCTGTCACAAACCCCAGTTTTGGATTGCAATTGGGATTATATTTATGGTGTCATATGTCTTCTTGATCTGGGAAGGCAACGTTCGCGACAGAAGTCCCGCTTATTCGAGTAAGTTCTCGATGAATACATGATCTATTCTCGTACATGTACTACTTTTGATTCTAAAAATTTGAACTTTTTCATGATCGCATCAGTATGCTACTAAATCTATACTGAAGTAGGACCTGGAAGCTGAATGAGTATATCTTTGGTGTTGTTAGACCAAAATCATCGTTCAATAAGTTAACTCATGAAAATTTTCTCTCTTAATGGCTTAGCGACAAATTAAAAAACTGGCAAAGAGAAATATTTGTGCACTTTCACTGTGTGCTCAGTTATACATGATGCTATAGATATTCTTCATGAAAATATAAATATTATCTTGAGTCCTACAATCATTGAGATATACACACTGAAAACATGATTTAGTTACTTACTATCTATAAGGCACAATATTTAAACTTTCTTTGAATAGATGAAAACAGTCCATTTTTAAAAAGTTTATCAGCACAAACTTTCTACGGAGATGAACATTGAAAGCTCTTTACTTTCAACAACTACTAGTGCAGTACCAGCGCAATCGTTGTAAAACACTAGATTTGCTCTTCCACTATTTGTAATTTTTTTCGTCTGCAAATAAAATTTCGTTTTCTGATTTCTCAATTGAGGAAAAATGATTTTGTGACTTTAAGTACTTCAAATAAACTACAAGAATATTGAACAAATACATGCTATTAGTACTGGCACCAACGGAATTATTCGTTCTATTTTTTAGCAATACTGTTGTGCCATTCAATAGAGGATAGTTTTTTGGGAAAGAGTTCTCTTGATCACAATATCTATGACATTGAAATAATCTGTCTTATAACTTTTGTCGGACAAACGTGAGCATTCGGTGAGAGTTGTGTTATCAATATTCATCTTGAACTTTAAATCTGCCAAGAGAAATTATCGTTTTTGATCCTTTTTTAGATGAATTGATCACTATGTTACTCTCTTATTTGAGTATCGAAATAAAAAGAGTCTGTTCAAAATATTTTAATAAATATTTTTGTTTTTCTTTTAAAACATAGTGACAAGCACTACAATTGCCACCATGACTACTACAATTCGTAAGTTATATTATATCAATTCGATATTATTGTTCTTATTTTCATTATTGCTTTAACAAATATGTTTAAGTATGATAATAATTTCTTTTCGTTACTAAGAAAACAGATCTAAAAACAATTTAGAATTCGGAAAAAATCAAAAAAATTTGTTTTTGATAAAACTATAACGAGTATTCATCATTTTAATGAAACTACTTAATGTATTAAGATGATATTGTATCACAAGTATCAAACATGGCTGATGAATGATAGTTTATGCTTAATTGAAAAAAGGATTGACTTTTATTAAAAAAAAGTTATACAATTAAAAGAGCAGCTCAGAGACAAATCCTAATTAATGTATTATAGAGATCGTTTTTCAACCTCTATCATGAAAAACTTAAAGTGCATACGACTTTAAGCATCTTGATATTTCATTTCATCATTTTTTTCTTCTTTCAAACATCCTATATCATACGAAAATGAGCTGAATGTCGCTGGAAGAATCGTACGGTTTTCTTTTCAAATTCTAACACTAAACTAGAACATAGAAATCTCCTTAGAACTTCATGTTAAGCAGTTTTCTCTTCCTCGACATCGAAAGCATTTCCTTACGATGTGCTTTTTTTTAAAGACTACGTTACAGAAACACTGTCTCATTTATAGTACTTTCTCGTGTATGAGAGACAAAAATCTCTTCGATAATCACGAGCTCTTTTCTGTTTCGTTCATTGTAGTAATTCCTAATATTCCAGAGAAGTTGTCCTGGGTACTGATTAGGATCGACATTTGTGTACTAAACAGAGATGAGCAACTACACTCTGTCTTCCTCCAACTCCATATAACTCCAGTCCTATTTTCTAAAATCTTACTCCAACTCCAATTTAACTTCAATTCGAGTCGGATTTTACAAAACTGAACTTCTGCCAAAACACTCTTAAATACACATAAGTTTTTGAACATAATTAAATCTACGATTGATATAAATTAGTAGCATATTAATTTATTGCTTTATAAACGTTTTCATAAAATTCAGAGATAGGCACCTCTATTCTGCCCCGTTCCTACTCCATATAACTCCGCTCTCACGCTGATGAGAAAAAGCATCAACTTTGGAGTTGGAATAGCCCATCTCTGATATCAACCATTTCAAAATACTTACTCTTCAGAGCCTCCTGAACATATTCATAACATGCGAGCTTACAGAAGACTTCTCAGAACAAGTACTACATAAGGATTATAGAATGATCCTCATAGAAGATACTCATTATTTTTAGATTTTCAGATTTTGACAGAGTATCTTATTTAGTCACTAAGATTCTCTTCGAGAACCCTTATACAATGGTTTGAAGATGGTGTTCATCAAAAGTTTAAAATAGCATTTTAGAACACTTTCTTTTCAAAGCCCATAAAATCCATAGATCCCAATGTTTGTCACTGGAGAGTTGTGTTAGGATTGACATCCATCTTTTCAACATTTGCAAAAGTAGAAGCCCTCTCAGATTACATAGATTCGCGTGGAATTCTCTCAACTTTGTTCAATTTCTCCTGTATCCAAGCCTTCTCATGATCTTACTCAGAGTACATCACGGTTGTTCTTCGGACAGCTTGACATAACTGATCAAAAGCCTTACAAAATTTCATCGGCATTCTCTATGCAAATACTTAGGAGATTCTTCGGCAGATCTACATTCATCATACAGAAAATCACGTATCCTTATGGTTTCCTAAAAAACATAGGGATTAGGTTTGATATTTTGTTGTTCAACGATTCGATATTCTTCTCACAAGATACAGATAGAATCTTCTCTGATGTTCATATAAATGATCATTCTACCAAAAAGATTCTGAATTCTTGCAATTCTGAAAAAATCCTCAGATCCTTATGTTTTTCTATCAAAAACTTACATGGAATTAGCATTACTCTTTCTTGGAGAACCTCCTTACAACAATCTCAAGGTGTTATTTTTATGATCAAAAAGATCTTGGCAAACACCAGAAGTAACATAGATGTAAGGATGATTACCAAATCCTTTTTTCTCATAAGAAACTAGGAAAAGATTTCTGAATTTTTATCTGCGAAACGAGCATTTTCAAAGACGAATGTCATATTTTGTAGCGCTTGCTCTCTCGAGAGACGGAATCCCTTCGACAACCACGATTTATTTTCTTTTTTGTTCATTGTAGTAATTCTCAATATTCCAGTCGATGCCCAATGGACCCAGAATGGAGTGACTGTTGCTGGAGGCCATGGACGAGGCAGTGCCACCAATCAACTCGCGAGCCCTTCTGGTCTCTTCGTTGATGATGATCAAACGATGGTCATTGCTGACTGCTGGAATCATCGTATCATCCAATGGAAGAAGGGTGATACGAATGGACAAGTAGTAGCTGGTGGCAATGGCTACGGAAATCGATTGGATCATTTGATTGGTCCAACCGATGTATTGATTGACAAAGAGACGGATAGTCTCATTATTTGTGATCGATTGAATCGACGAGTCGTACGATGGTCTCGTCGTAGTGGTACAACTCAAGGAGAAATTCTCATCGACAACATCTGGTGTTATGGATTAGCCATGGATGATCAGAGATATCTCTACATCTCTGACACCGACAAACATGAAGTAAAACGATATCAAATAGGAGAGAAGAATGGAGCTATCGTAGCTGGTGGTAATGGCGAAGGTGATGATCTCAATCAACTCAACTGGCCGACCTACATCTTTGTCGATCAACAAAAGACTGTCTACGTGTCAGACCGCTACAATCATCGTGTAATGAAATGGAATAAAGATGCAAAAGAAGGAATTGTTGTCGCTGGAGGTCAAGGCAAAGGGAATGCTCTGACACAATTAT
Source organism: Rotaria sordida (assembly GCA_905250125.1). Lineage (NCBI taxonomy): Eukaryota > Metazoa > Rotifera > Eurotatoria > Philodinida > Philodinidae > Rotaria > Rotaria sordida. Next base: position 2,658 of record CAJNOL010001538.1, on the reverse strand, counting down.
CGTATCCTCAAGGACTGTTCGTCGATACATTGGGAACCATCTATGTGGCAGACTCGTCGAATCATCGAGTGATGCGTTGGCCTAAAGGAGCGAAACAAGGCTTTGTTATTGTGGGTGGAAATGGTTACGGAGAAGGAGCAAATCAGTTCAAGTCTCCCGAGGATTTGTCCTTCGATCAACAAGGCAATCTCTATGTCGTCGATTATGGGAATTCTCGTGTTCAACGCTTTTCAATCGAATAGACTCGTCGTGATAGATTTTTTTTACGCTCCTTTCGTTTCAAATAAATCACGTTGAATTGATGAAATGAATGTCTATTCTATTCGCGCGCGCGACCAGGAACCATCCTGGTGGAGCCGTGGCGAGCGTAACGCTCATGCACGCGCAGGACAGACTCATATCATTCATACCCTCTCCGCGAGAGATATGTCAATGAGTCTGAATAAGCCTGGTCGTGTGCCACGGACACCAAGACGATTCCTGGCCGGGCTTTTAGGGACTACCCGGAAGTCCTTCATAAAAGGCGAAACTCTAACCCTCAACTGGCAGAACTCACCCTCGCCTCTCACTAACACTCACTTTTCTGAGTCTCATTCTCACCCTTCTCAATCTCAATGTCACTATCTAACCTCATCCCTCTCTCACTCCTATTCTCTTTCTCAAAAGAAAAAAAGAAATAATTACTCACGTGTTCGAATGTTAGACGATGATAAAGAAGACGCGATCATGTTGAAGACTGAAAAGAAAAAGAAAAAGAAAAAAAAATTAATTAATGTTATATTATGAGAAAATATTAGTTAACTTACTCCCTGTTATCTTTTCCTAGTTGATAATAATCAGAGAACCTAAAACAAAAGACAACAAAATAAAAGATGAAAAAAAATGACTTACCATCTTTAATTTCTTCATATTGATCTAAAAGAAAAAAAAATTAAAAAAAAAACAATTTTTACTTACTTTCAATATTTAATGGCTAGAATAGAAAAAAAAAAGCTTAAAATAGATCGGAAGAGGACTTACTACCCTCCATGTGATCCAAAAGAAAAAAACTAAAACTGATACCTACATTTTATTTTATGGCTTTGTTCGACGTTGAATTGTTCCATATTATAGTGTTGATATTGACCTAAAACATAAAAGAAAAGAATTAGTTTATAATTCAATAAATTGAATGATTTCACATAGAGAATCATTCATATTTATACTCCAAAAAAGTTATGGGGAGAGAAAATCATTCAATTTTTTTTAATGGATGTATGATTAAAAGATGAATTTCATTAAGCTTTAATCGGGACACACAGATACATTGAGATAAAATTCAATTACAACTATCTTAATGTATGGGTGTGGATAAAGCTTAATTGATATACATATTAATTATGCTATGTTATCATTGATCATCAATGATAACATGAACGACGACTTATGGACGAGAGAAGACAAAAAAGAAAATTATTCTCTTGACCTTTTTCTTTTTCTCTCACTTTTACATTTTCAATATGTGTACAGAATAGACGAACACGCCCGCACACTCACATGTAAGGTATGTTGTCATTTGTTATGTTGTTTTTCTTTTAGAGTCTATTGAGTTACTTGTGAAAATATTTTGTTGTTAATAGTCTCGAACAATGTTATTATGGCAAAAATTAGATTTGTAGAAAAGATCATGAAATGATCTAATCTCAAAGATTCGATATTTTTCAAAGATTTTACTCGTCATACACTTAAGAAAAAAATCTATATATACTTCTTCGACAAACATTGTTTGATTGTTCGATACAATAGCAAAGTCTGAATACAAACTCGCTTCTCAACAATCAAACAATAGTTTTCAAAAAGAATACGTAATTTTTTTTCTTATTTAGCAGTCGAATAAAATCATAAAAAAAATTATCGAGCTTAACGAGATTGAATGCCTGCGGCCTTTTCAGTTTTCATAGACAATTATAGAATTCTTCTCGCACTAAACTATTGGGCACTGTTATTGAATTTTAATTGCAACAGGGATGAACTAGTTTAATTTCCTTGCGTTACATTAACTCATTTATACACAGCGTTACTTTCATTTTCGGATGAACTACTTTTTTAATTCGAATATTGTTTTTCATATAACTTTTATTTTTTTCTAATAGATTTTAGAAAATTTTATGCTAAAACAATGGAAGCGATTTATATGTTACATGAAAAAGAAATGGATGCTCACTTTTATGTTTATCTTAGAGTAATTTCATTTTATTGAATAGATAATGTAAAAAATAAAAAATTATTTCGAATGGATTCATAAACATAAAGCTCAATTACGTAGACAACATTAGCTGCATTTAATGATGCGACCTATTAAATGTTTACTTAAATATACATCAACAGCATATATTGATTATCAATTATTAATTGATTTATTGGATTAATAGTATTGAGAATTGTCTAGTAAGAAAGTGATTCCGACAGTATTAAGTACGTTTTGTTGTTATTGTTAAATTTTTGGTCAGAGTTCCTTGTTATACATCGTGATTATATAGAAAAATTTCAAGTTATTGAACTTTCACAAGAATTAGCAACAGCACGAACACATTTAATCGTTTCTTTTCTTCAATTGTCTTGAATATATGTTAAGAACACCTAGTATGAAAACATTTTACTTATTCAATTAAGGAATAT
>CAJNOL010001537.1:0-61596 GCA_905250125.1 Rotaria sordida | reverse complement strand
AGAATCCGATGGAATCCGATGGAATCCAATGGAATCCAATGGAATCCGATGGAATCCGATGGAATCCAATGGAATCCCCGGAATCATGGAATCCAATGGAATCCAATAGAATCCAATGGAATCGATGGAATCCGATGGAATCCAATGGAATCCAATGGAATCCCCGGAATCATGGAATCCAATGGAATCCAATAGAATCCAATGGAATCGATAGAATCCGATGGAATCCGATGGAATCCAATGGAATCCGATGGAATCCAATGGAATCCGATGGAATCCGATGGAATCCATTGGAATCCAATGGAGTCCTTGGAATCCGAAAGAATCACAGGGAATCTTTGGAATCCAGAGGAATTCAAGATTCCAGGATTCCGTTTTTTCCCCCTTGTACATCCCACACTCGCACCCACCCTCGTTCGCTTTCATATCATAGAAAGAAATATTCATTGTTCAGGAATATACTTTATTAGAGTCAGAAGTGGTAATTATTTTATAACGCTTATTATTTGTCTCATCTTTTGATGAATAAATATTCTTATATGTGTATTTCTATTGATGTTCATCATCCTTAGCAAATATCAAAACATTTCGGCAGCCATTAAATGGATGTAAGATTTCTTGTTCGCTGACTTTTTCCCGAATAGTGTTTATGGTCCAATGAAATACTGTCAATGCGTTATAAAATGGTAATGGAAGAAAAAACAGTGAAGCAAGCAGTACAACACCTGTTTGAATTGGTAACATAAGTTGAGTCGATATCAGAGTTTTGAAAAATGCAATTATTATTAATAGATAAATGACGAATATAGTTGTCCAAACTATGGTGAACAAAACGAGTATGGAAATACGATGAGAAATTGATGTTTTTGACCACCATTGTGAGTGCCCTACAACATTTTGCCGTTTATATGTATAATAAAAAATTGTTTTAAAAATAAATGTGGTTATCTGATGCCATTGAAGAGCATTGGTCAATGTGTCGATAATATTATTCCATTTGAAAATAAACGTCACACATCGAATGCTTTTGTCATCTGCCGATGTTTCGTTTTGCAGCATAGTCGAGTTTTGACAGTAACTGGAAATATTTGTAGATGGCAATGGTGTAATAGGTCGAAATGCGTTCATAGGATTGAAAAACTCGCTGGCAGATATGTTCGGCGCAAATTTCGGTCTAATTGAACATCCGCTGTCATATATTGGGTTGCCTTGAAATAGTTTTTCATATGTTTCACATGTTTCAACTGAATGCTGCGGTACGAAGAGTTTATCAAGTATGACTATCGATATTATCATTGTTTGGCATGGAGACCAGGGTTGGAACCGGTCCGGCAAACCGGTACCGGTCCGGCCGGACCGGTACCGGACCGGACCGGACCGGTTGAAGAAATCGACCGGGCCGGTAAAGACCGGAATTTTACCGGTTGAAAGTTTTCAGAAATCTTCTTTGTTAACCCTGTTTTTGACCATAAAAACTAAGGTATCACATGTTTTTTCTGTCAGAATACGTGAAAAAGTACTCAAAATATATGTTATATTAATCGTTTTTTCTGAGGTTCTCTTTAAAAAGATTTATTATGATGAGTGCCTTTTACATGCGCCTTAAACTATTTCATATTTGGAGCCATTTTTTCTAAAAATAGGTTTTCAAAAAAAAATTCGACATTTTTTCACCGGTTTTTAACCGATTTTCACCGGAATTTCACCGGTTGGACATGTGATTCCAACCGGCCGGTTTCCGGCCGGACCGGACCGGTAGGATTTTTCAACCGGCCGGTTTCCGGCCGGACCGGACCGGTAGGATTTTTCAACCGGCCGGACCGGACCGTTTTAATATTTCTCAACCGGTTCCACCCCTGATGGAGACGACATACAAATAAAATCTCTCATACGTCTGCACCTTTTCGGTGTAAATATTATTTCATTGATTCGACGCAGGCTTTCATCTCTAGGTATTTCGGTTGCTACTGTACGATCATCATTAGTATTGATATATTTTATCGCACTAACACATATTCGCTCGATAATACCTAGTGTATAAAGGTCCATACGCCATTCGACAACATCTTGAAAAAACGATAATTTCGTGAGAAATTTTAAAAAAGAACTTAGAAGCGCAACAACAGACGGTAACAAAGTAATAATCAAATAGATGACACCGAAAACTGTTCCTGTTTCTTCCGAAGACATAAGAACATCATCCGTCAGAAACGATGTAAATGAACGTACCATTGTTTGCTATTCAGAACGATACTATACGATATGTGAAATTGTATGAGATTGACGAAGCAAATGTCAAAAAACGTTCTCTTTTGCTCTCTCTTTACTTATATGACAAATATGTGCGTATAGCTATAAATTATATATATACGATATGTCTCAATTACAATATTTACCCATCGCCTACTCTTTTTTCGAGTTTCGGTGCAAAAAATAAATGTTTGCTACTTGAAGATTAACACAACAGGTAAGGTAAATTTTCCCAATTTAAGTCATAATGTAACATGTATGAATATTTCGAAAATGGTTTACCTGAAAGACATTTCGTAAGTTCTGCTTCTGTTTTTATTTTTTAAAATTTCTGTAATGTTCAGGAGTGGATAAAGCTATTATCTACAACAAGTTGTGCTCAGTCAGCATCAATATTAAAATGGTTCTATATTGATAAAGATATTTAAACAAGATTTATCAAACTAATTTTTTCTCTTTTTTTATGAGAGTTGGGAGAATAGCAGTCATTTACTCATTAACTTGCTGAAAGTCACTTTTTTCGTTCTGCTGTTATCAAATTTAATTCTGAAGTAGACTAAGTCGCTGTTGTTTATGTGTTTAAAATAAAAATATATTTGTTAAAATTTTTTTACTGCTTTGTGTCAAGTTAGTGTTTTCTTGTTATTAACATAAATTGAAATTTTTTGGTTTCTTTTGAATGATAGCTCATTAGTAAAAATTTACATATGTATCCTTAAGGCCTGTTCGCCTTTAGATGTTGCAAAAATACAAAAAAATGAATGAAAATGGAGCCAAAACTTATGCAATACTTTTATCATCTAGTAAGACCTCAACAACAATAAGTTTTATGTAAAACGACCTGTGAGGAAGTTCTAAAATTAAAAGTTACGAAACCGTTTGCTTATTTATTAAAACACTTGTCAGTATGGTCAATGGTAAGATATTTAAAATAAAAGGAAAGTTATTATACATTGCCAGAATAAGTTATTTTTTACTTTCTGTTTAAGAAAAGAAAAAGAAAAACGCGAAAAAAAATTCTTCGACAAACATACTTTTAGATCAATAAAAAATTTATCAATGTGTTTCTTTATTAGTAATAACAGGTAACCGTGATTACTCATGTTTCGAATTGCGTCTTATAAGAATCAAAAACACATTGTTGCTTGCGTGGACAGAAATTATCATCTGTAAGTTGGAAAAAGAAACCCATTACACTTCTTATCTACATATATGTAAAAGGCTGTGGGTGTGGGTGTAGATGTGAGTGTGTGTGGATGTGGGTGTGTGCGGGTGTGAGTGTGGGTGGGGTGTAGGTGTGGATGGGTATGGATGTGGGTTGGTGTGAGTGTGGGCGGGGTGTAGGTGTGGATGGGTATGGATGTGAGTGTAGGTGTGGGTATGGGTGTGGGTGGGTGTGGCTGTGAGTGGATGTGAGTGTGGATGGCTATGGATGGGGTGTGAATCTAGATCCAGAAGATGAGAAGAGCCACACTCGCACCCACACCCTTTCGTAAGACTAAAGGTAAATAGATACAAAACAGAAGCCTTTCGATGAAACAGAATAAAGTGCATTGTGAGTGAAATAGACAAAAAGAAAAATAAACAAATCATGCACATAGACAACGAAATAACAAGTCTATGGCAATATACACAATTTGGAAACGACTTACGTTACTCACATCACAAGAGAACAAAAAACTTGTCAGTGCAGCCGCTGGAGGGGCCAAAATGTGGAACTCACAAACTCTACTTGTTAGAACTGTACAATATATTGTTAGATGTTTTAAAACAATTCTTTTAAAAAAAATATCGGATAAATCAATAAAGTAGCATTATAACAATTATTATAGTTGACACGCGCGCTCTGAAATTTAATCATTTCGAAAATGTTAACACATTACCTTTACTCAGCTCGTTTGATTCATTTAACAATGTAATGCTGAAAAAGTTATTTATATTGTCATATACATCTTCAGTACATAACTTCTATTTTTTTTAATGATATTGCAATGATGATCTGTCACTGCCCAATAATGATTTGAAAACGAACCATTAAATATTACATATTTAAAAGCAAAAATGTAAAATATAAAAAATAAACCGATGAATAGTAAATAATAAATATTTTATAATTAAAATATCAAATATTAAATGTTATATTTGATATCTAGAATATTATATATGTTAAATATTAGTCATTATTTATTACTTACCAATTATTTATTCCCCATTTTCCTAACTAGCTAACTAATTAATTTGTTTGTAACGGTCTGTAATGCGCAGCTCGTTGGTATAGGAACATATTCAATGATGTATGGTTTCGCGCCATATGATTGCTAAGGAGCCATAGGAAAGCAACCAGTTTTCATTTTCCTCCGTTGCTAAGAAAATTCAGACAATGGCCGTTGATTTATGACCCCGGTTGCTAAGGTCTGTAATGAGGGCGGGTGTGGGTGTGCGTGTGGTGTGAGGGCGTGGGTGGATGAGAGTGAGGGTGTGGGCTTGGGCGTGGGTGTAGGTATGGGTGTGATGAGAAGATCTACATCGATACCCACACCCTCCCACAACCCCCATACCCACACTCGCCCACACTCACCACACCCACACCCTTTCGATGTAATCTAAGCCATGATTCTTTGAGACTAATTTCAACTTCCAACGTATCTTAAAAATGAATTTCGTTCCGAGTCAGGACCAGCGACATTTTGAGGCGTCTAGATGCTACTACAAGCACGTAGCAACTTTTTTGTGACAAAACATGACATCAATAATTGTAACAACATGAATAATATAGACTTTGACATACGTGATAATATAAAAGCATTAGAGACACACTTTCCTCTTATAATTATTCCGAGTTATTGCAACAGAAATCTAGTTTTTAATATCAAAGATCGTTGTCGCTGAAAGTTTCTAAATTCTTCTACTGAGATACCGAAGAAAATCGCTCTATTAATCTCAGTGAATTTTTTAATTTAGTCCAGTTTTGACGGTATTTATCAAAGTATACAATAGCGCAGTACCAACGTTATATTCTTTCTAACAGAAATGTAATAGAGAAATTCGAATTCCCATTGTCAAATACACATGAAACATTCAAAGAATAATAGAGAAAAGGTTTTGATGACAAATTAAACGAGTACCCTTGGTACGGCTCTCGTTCCTGATGTTTATTTGGTTATACTCTACTATTTCATATTTCAGTTGTCTCTGTTCTCTTCTCACACGTCCTCCAATTGCAGCCAGTAAAAGTTCATCAGTCAAGTAAAAGGACACAATGAAGCACAGATAGGGTTACTACTGCTCGATCAGCAGGTCAGACAGATAGACCAAAGAATGTATATAATGATTCATTTTTATCATATAAAAGTCATAAAATCATATAATCAGTGAAATTGTTGCTTACAGCTAATCTTCATCCTTCTCAAGCATGTATACATTTTTTTCACTTTTTATCTTATTTAGATGGTCTTTGCAAAATTTTCAGTGATTTCAGTTTTTTTTCTGTTACGTTTTCTGATGTACACCATATATTTTCGATGCAAATGCACACAAAATCAATGGTAATAACTACGTGGTTCAATGTTTTCTTTATGCATGTACTGAATCGTTGGATCTTCGCTTTTTGCCACATATGCGCACTCGAAAGAGTTTCCACAATAAATATAGTCTACCCGAAGAAGCTTGCATTAATTGCTGTGTTTGTGTGTCGTTTTGGTGCACGGAATCAAAGAATATCGATCACTCATTTCCTGCATAGAAAACGAACAAATCCAAGATCTCTCATCGAACAATCGTGTACTCGTCGTCATCATCGAGAATCACTGCAAAACAGTGCGTTTTGATCTATGTTCACTAAAAACACTTGAACGATGCTGGTCAATTGAGCTCGATTCATTGACTGGATTCAGTGGAAGTTGATGTTACTTATTGGGATATGACGAATGGATGGTGATGAATCTAAACAATTCTGATCTTCTATATATTTTTCGGAGGTAGGAAAATCATAAAAGAAGATCAATACAATCTATCATCTCCTCATGCCGTTCAAGTGAGTAACGATGTTTTCGCCATAATGACGTAAAAAGATATTTGTCTTCATAAATTATCTTAAAATATTCCGATTATTTCATGTTTTTTTTCTTTTCAATTTCCTTTCATATTGTGAAAACATTTTCAAATCTTTTGTCTTCAATGCTCAGCTTTAATTTGTGTGAGTCTAACTCATGATTATCATCATCAAGAAAAATGAATTCATATATAAATAATAGCTATATATATATATATATATATAATAAACAAAAGAAATCGATTTGTGTTGCCTTGTTGAAGTAGGAAAACAACGTTTTTAGTAGAGAATATCAATTCTTGACACAAGAGAAATAATCGAAATTTATTTTGTTTGAAATTCTTGTTAAAAGTTCAAAATTGAATTTGACTTTTCTTCGTCTCTTTTTAACGAATTTCAAATAACAAATGAAAAAATAAAACAAAAGGTAAATACATTCTGATCATTTTCAACCAGTTTCGATTTGATTTTCTTCACTTTCATTCGAAAATTAACGCGAATTTTTTTATGAATTTTTCTCACAAATATAAAAACTACAGAAAATACTCAAATTGTCCTATTCTTAATGTTTGTTATTTCTTTGTTGAATAGATCGAAATAAACAATTTTGCTTCGGATCTATTCATATGACACTGATCAAGATTTTTGTAAAAAAAAAGATCAAATGTGTATCAACTATAATCAGATATTATCCAATGAGCAGAAGAACAATAAACAAAAAAATAATTCGACAACTTTTTTTTGACTTAACTAACTATTTGTACATTCATTTTTTCAGATCGGGACGAAGCTTTCGAATTTTTTATTTAATATGACCATTAATATATCTATAATATTCATTTTGAAATTGACGATTTTTGTATAAAAATCAAAATGTAATATTTTAGGAGAATTTCACGAACTACATTTACAACTGCGACGATCATCAAAAAAATATTCAGGTTTTAAGAATCTGTAGTATAATATTAATTCTTTACCCGATTGAATATCATGTACTGTTACAAAATTATTATCAAAATCAATATTTGGAATATAAGAATGATTATTCATCCCTGATAATTTTCGATCGGAAATGTTTTGGTGCATGATAAACATTATTATCAGATGTTCACATATATCAGTGAATTGCAACTTTTTGGTACGATTGGCAGGAAAACTGGAAGCGGATCTAAACAAACTCTGAGTAATATATTTTGTTGTACTCTATGTCTGTGATCAGCGGCAAAAGTTTTCCAACACTTCGCTGAATATTAGGAGAAATATACGAATTTCTGCTTAATTCAATCATAAAATCGGTTCTATTCATTGAAAAAGCTGAAATCATGTTTCATCCCTGTGTGGAGGACAAGAGATTGGAAAAATTCCACGATACATAGGAATTTGCTTGGAGTATCTTGTGGTTTTAAATTATACTTGAAAAGAATATTTTCGAACGCGTCCGACTAGAAATATATGAGGCAAAGGCGTAACTCTATATGTTGTCTTAAACAATGTCACTCTAATCTATGTAAATTTGTCCTGAACAATACATGATCGATAGCTAAAATTTTTACTACTTATAGAACTTTTTGTTTTACATCTACTATAAAAATTTGAGCCAAATCAAGCCATCCATTGGAAAATTATAAAGCAGATAATTGCCACAATGTAACTCCAAAAAGTGAATATATGATCCTTTTGTCGAAAGTTTTCGTATTCTTTCTCTAAAACAAAGCTGATAAGAGAGACACTTTTTCTCGCCAATTTGTTACTACAACGGTTCTCTCTCTTCTCATATGGTCTGGAAGTGGATGTATAAGAAAAGAAGACACATATCCACATTCACAGCCACATCCCACACCAACATCCACACACTCTATTTCACAAGTATCTATTGATGTTGCGCTAGATATACTAAACACAAACAATGTTTTTATGCACAAGATCTTTATTCACTATTCTTTGTTTTCTTTACTAATATGACGGAGTCTAAACTATTAACCTCCACCAAAACATAAAGACTATATTGATGTCACAAGTCTTTTTGCGTACAAAATTAAGACATATGAACTTTCTTCTGATGGTATCTATTTAATCAATGAACAGATTTCATCGACATGATAACCAGTTGAGCTGGTAACCATCTGACTTAGTATTATGGGTTAATTATCTGAAATATAACTGTCGTCTATGAGACGAATCAACTGCTACTTATATTCATTTTCGGTGATAATGGAATCGGCGAACTATATTTTTGGCGAATTCCTATCGCTGAAAATTAATTTTCGACGAAATTCACCTTTCGCGGAAATAAATTAAATCATAATCTCATATCCTTAGAATACTCACAACAAAAAAGATGACGGTGGATGACGTATAAGCGTCACTTCCTTTGTTTTGTCATTGAATTAGTCACATTGCATTGTTTTAGTTCTCGGAAAAAGAAAACAATTGCACAACCATGATAACGCTTGATGAAATATTGTCAATAAACACATTGTTATAAAGAACAATAAATTTCAGTAAATATTCATTGTAGCGAAGCACATTGTCAAGCAGCAAACAAAATTAATGTATGATAAAGTTTCTTCATCTCTTCTTGGATTACCTGTTGAGCTTGTCTATTGCATTTTGGATAATCTTGGTGAATTAACAATTTTACTTTCAGTTCGTAACGTTTGTACACGATTGAATGCGATCACAGACACATATCATCGATATAAGGTAAATTTCACCTTTATCTTACTGTCAAAGCTTTCTTTCTCTAAAATATTATTTAGTTCAACAAATGATTCTTTTAGTTATTTTAATAGTTCGGGGATAATAATTCAAAAAAAACATGTCAAAATTATCTAAACGATAAAGACTTTTTAGAGCTTTGAAAAAGTATGTCTCTTTCTCGAACAGCAGAATCTAATGCGCTTAGAGCTAAAATACTGGACATCTCCCTAAACAGCTTAATTAGCCCTTTTTGCACATATATTGATATGATCAACGAGTATAATATGTTAAAGGAATCAATGAATTCTAAAATATTGTAATCTAAACAGCTCTCTCTATCATTTAAAATGCCTTGTGATTCGAATTGATCAGTGCATTTTGAGAAAATCGAGGAGCATCAGTCACATCCGATAAAAAAAATGATTTTTCAACCAAATATTGAATGTTTTGGTATTTTTCCTAAACACATCTGCTAGAGTAAATAGTTTGGATTTTGATATTTCTAATGGTCACATGGCACAAACTTTTCTGCTTCTACAAACGATCACTCAGTGATCAAACCAGAATTCTTCACTTGAACAATTTCATATGGCTTTACTGAAGTCATTCTAGATTTTTTCATGTCTCACTAAGATTAGCGTGATCATCATAAGTTCTCGAAACTACCTAAAATAATTGCTTCCTTATTCATTATTCTCTCGTCAAGTTATAAACAAGACAAATCTCAAATATAAGAACGCGTTAAAAAACCGATTTGCAGTTCAAGTCAATATACCATTATTTTCCTATTACTGATGCAACTTTAGCAATTACTTATGGATCAGTTTCATTTCTCGATAACTTATATGATCTTATATCCAGAGATCCTCTTACACAAAGATTTTCATCCTCGAATATATTCTATCTATCATGTCGGAAACTGTGAATAGGACACTAATGTCTTCTTCCGAATATCCTTCTCTATCTTTGTGTCAGATATTACAAAGCTTCACAAGTACGGCAAAGGAAAAGAATAAGAGAGGATACAGTAATGTCTGAGGATGAGAAGAGGTGGGAAATAGTGTTAGTCAACGTATGCATTCCGTAATGTCCACTATACCTTATATTGGTTAGACCAGTTCACTCAACTTTATTTCTGATCGCCTTTTCGATACCATAATGATTTTTTCGAGACCGGAACCACAGCGAAAGTAATTTTTTCCTGCCAAAACTAATGCATTGAAGATAGTCTCACATACTAATCTTCTTTCAAATGCTATATATATTCGAAATTTCAAAGTAATTTCTCTCTTCATCATCTTCATTTCTTACACAGACACTTACAAAATTTGACCTAAGGCGGAGTCATATCGGAATCAAACGGGCACAACATCTTGCCAATGCTCTCATCAATAACACGGTAAAACACTATTTCCTACTCATCTCATTATTCGCTATCTTAACTTTTCATACAGATACTCACCACATTGGATCTTGGATGCAATGAAATCGGAGACGGAGGAATCCAATATCTTGCCAATGCTCTCATCAACAACAAGGTAAAACACCTTTTTCTATCCATCTCGTTCTTCATCATCTTGATTTTTCATACAGACGCTCATCATATTCAACCTCTCGAGCAATAAGATTGGAGACAAAGGGATGCATCATCTTGCCAATGCTCTGATGAATAATACGGTAAAACAGCATTCGCTACTTATGTTGCTCTTCATTATTTCAACTTTTCAATTAGACACTCACCACACTGCACCTTTCTGCCAATGAAATCGGAAACAAAGGAGCACAACATCTTGCCAATGCTCTGATTAACAACACGGTAAACGTCTGGTATTCCACTCTTTTAATCTTTGTCTCGTTTTCTCATTTTCTCTACAACTCTGTTTTTTGCATCTCATTCTCAAAACAAAATAGACGTTAATGTAGTTTATTGTTCACAAAAATGAGATAAGAAAGACAACAAATAAAGAAATTTCAAAAGCCTAGCGAAAAGAGGAAAGAAGGAAAAAAGAGGCGAAGTGTAATGCTAGAGTAAAACATCACTCTCTGCTCATCTCGCCATATTCACTATCTTTAACTTACATACAGGCACTCACCACATTGCATCTTTCTGGCAATGAAATCGGACACGAAGGAGTACAACACCTTGCCAATGCTCTCACAGACAACACGGTAGAGCATTGTTCTCTACTCATCTCGCCATTCACTATCTTGACTTATCACACAGACACTCACCACACTGCATCTTTCTGGCAATGAAATCGGAGACAAAGGAGCACAACATCTTACCAATGCTCTCACGAACAACACTGTAAAACATTATTATCTTCTGATCGCGCTATTGACCATTTTGATTTATTACACAGATACTCACCACACTGCATCTTTCTGATAATGAAATTGGACATGAGGGGGCGCAACATCTTGCCAATGCTCTGACAAACAACATGGTAAAGTATTATTCTCTACTCATCTCGCCATTCACCATCTTAACTTGTCACACAGACACTCACCACATTGAACCTCTGTGGCAATAAAATCGGAGACGAAGGGGCGCAACATCTTGCCAATGCTCTCACGAACAATACGGTAAAGCATGATTCTCAACTTATCTCGCCTTTCACTATCTTGAGTTTTCGCACAGACACTCATCACACTGAACCTAACAGGCAATGGAATCGGACACGAAGGAGCACGATATCTTGCCAATGCTCTCGTCTACAACACTGTAAAACACCATTTTCTAGTCATTTTATACCTAGCTATCTTGAGTTTTCATTTAGACACTCATCACACTCAACCTTTCGATAAATGAAATTGGAGACGCAGGGGCACAGCATCTTGTCGATGTTCTCACCAACAATATGGTAAAACATTATTCGCTACTAATTTCGCTCTTCATCACATTAACTCTTCATTTAGAAACTCATCGAACTGCACATCTGGTCAAATGGAATCAGTAACAAAGCAATGCAGTACGCTGAGGAAATTCTGAAGGAAAAAAAATCGCTGGAAGTTTTCTGGTGATCACATCTGTTTTCGGATTGTCACCATTGTGTTTGTAAAATTTTCTCACAGCTATGTTTTTTTTGAAGTCTCTGATTTTTCAGTAAAGAAATCTCACGTTTTTTACAAGTGGTCTTATTATTGTGTTATTACACCGTACGCTACAGGATTCAGAGTTGAACTGTAAATATGACGTGTTAAAATGAAATCATGCAAGATTGAGCATTTAGACTCGTTTTACATAAGTGTGAACTTCGTCGTTTCGGCAGTAAGCGATTGTGATGAAGTCGTGATCATGTGGATATAGAAAGTGGTGTAGATGTGCGTATAGATATGGATATGAGTGTGTCATCATGAATGTTGATATGTGTGTACGTAGTATGCAGATATTGCTGCGACTGTAGATGTGAATGTGTGTGTAGATCTTCTCTTCACTCACACCTGACATCCATACTCTGTTGCATATCTTCTAAGAAGATTTTTACTCTTTCATCGGTTTTTTTCTTCGAAACTTAATGTTTTCTCAGATAAAAATAACATTTTCTCGTCAGCATCTATGTATACATTCTTAATTTTTTTTGCGAAATTGCACATTGGAGCTGAAGAGTGTCTAACCGATTTTTTTTTAACATTAATCTATGTGTTAGAAAAAGGTGAAAAACGACTTTCCTCATCGAAAGACACGATGGAAGTTGGAAATTAAGATATTTGCAAATAATCACCACACGTAAACAATCTAAATTTGTCAATTATGATTTAAAATCAGCTCGATTTATTTATAGTTTGTTCGATTTCTCTGCAAGACTTTGAGAAAATTATAATCAACCAAGATTCTAATATGTCGAGTACTAAAAACAGTTGTCATTTGAAGAAATGTATCCTGAGATGACATGGGACTATTTTTATCTGGATGCAACATTTAAAAAGAATGCACTGACTGAAATACGTCAAAAAATTCATGTATCTGATAAGTAAATATCAATCTTTACGAATAACATAGTGAAATTTTTAATTAACACCTGTTAACGGCAATGCATCGATGATGACGTTTTATGGAAGGATGTTACATCGCAGTGTCTATTTTTTGCATCTCCGTAATTCGTGAAATACAATAACATTATTGAAGATGGGAGAAAGAATGAACAACTAGATTTTAAAAACAATGAGGTGTAAATCATATTACTGCGTTAATTGTTGACTTAGAACAATTCAACAGTAGTAGTGAAGGTATTTTAATTCCTTATAAAAAGCTTAAAGAAATCATTCTTCTCCTTTCCTGTCTCTATTCTCGATCCTTTTAATGTCTAACCATCTACACATATATATGTCGTACGGAAATTACAACCTTTGACACCTCAGGGTGTTCAAGTTATTAAATATAATCTAAACAACAAATAATATAGTGTGATAAGAATAAATAAGAATTACCAAAACTATTCGACGAAAAAACTAGAGCATTGCATGATGTCAACATTTTTGATTTTTTTGTCATAAGATTCTAATGATATGATGTTCTGCACTTTGATGAAATTGATCCTTAAAGTCCAGTGTTCTAATTTGAAATAAGACTCAAACTAATCGTTGATGTAAAATAATTGTTTAACGTATAAACAAAATTAACTATCTTTGAGGTCACAGATTATGGCGAGGAGTGAAAAAGTGTTAGTTTAGTAGATTTAGTAATTTTTATTGTGTTTTAGAACTATTTTTATGAGTAAATGCTTAATTTGAATTTGAATGTTAATGAAAAATTTCAAAAAAAAGCTTCCTCGAAGTGATAAAAGGTACTTGGCTGTTCATTTATGTTCGGACTTAGATTAAGCAACTCATGATTTTTATATCAACGCTGCACAGATAAAGTCCCTGGAATGCTTTAATAAAAGAACATATCAAGTTTACGTGAGAGACTTAATGAGATTATGATTAAATGGTGAGAAAGTGACAATGACGTGTGACGTGAGAAAATAATAGATTTCTGGAAGTCATTTGTAATTTATTTGATTTATTGAAAGGTCGAGACTTATCTTTAGATATTATATAGCAGATCCTAAGACAGAATTTATCCTCATTTTGTTATTAGATAGTTAAACAATCGTTAGAATTTTAATAAAATTTTGGCGGATATTAGAAAAATGTACTCCGGAAAGCTGTTGATGTTCAATTCTTCTCAATAATGTCTACATTATTTATTTATTCTTAAAAAATGAATTAGAATTATAGATTTTGTTTATAGTGTCATTAATCGAATGATTATCTTTTGTTGTTTAGATGATGTTTAATAAAATTTTGACAAAATTTTCTATCGAAGTTATAACTTTGGCACGATATATATATATATATAGACTCATGTCTTATTTGTATCTGTAGTTTATTGGCATATTTTCAAGAAAGTTAAAGAAATAAAGTTAGATTAAACCTTGACATTGTTCATCTCTGTTTTAGATGAATAAGAGAAATTTTTACTTCTACATTAAAGTGTGCACTGTACTTAATATTCAAGCAAGGATTATTCATGATGAATTATGTTATGTTTGTAATGACAAAGATCTTTTTCTTAGGACATTTGAAAGATGATCTAAATGATTTCGTGAAAGTTGATAGGAAGTTGAAGACGAAGCACGAGCTAGTTCTTTCTATGTTTTAGTTTTGTTTCACCATTACTACTTTTTATATGCCCTAATATATATATAGACAGTTATGGATTAAAGGAGACGAGAAAAAAGAATAAAAACAAGAGAGAAGAAGAATGAAGACAAAATCAAGAAGAGAGTTCATATTGAAGACAATATAAACTAATTTAATCATCACACATCATAATCAAACAGGCCTTATGGAAATTTTATTATTATGATATTGGCTGAAAAATTATCAAATATCATAGAAAAAAAAGAACATTGTTTTTACTATCAGATTATATATATAGAGAAAATTTCTTCGAGCTTTTTATAAGAAATTACAACAGCTTTGTCACTACTTTTCAATTACCCTAAGTATATTATAAAAACAGACACTGAAGGGCATTTTCATCAGAAAAACGTAGATATTCCTATTTGCTTGTCTTTTCTTTCCTTCGACGGTCGGTTTTGTAATTAATTTTTACTGCCACTAACTCTATTTGACAAGAAATGAAGTTTTGTGACGTCTTCTACAAGCGGTATGTATTCGTCTGCTAACTATGCATTATGAAGCTCACTAATAAAGCCTTATTCTTTGATGTTTCAGATTTGAATATATAACGCGTCGACCCTCCACCATTCTCCTGCATTCTTCTACAATGTGCTCTTATACGACGTCATTCGAATAATGGTATGTTAAGAATAAGTCAAGCTTTGACTTCGTTATATTTCATACTATAAAAATAAGCAAGATACTGGAAATCTTTTTCATATATCTTAACTAAACATGGGTTGTAATTCATCACGAATGATAAATGCATCGAGTTTATTAACAGCAGAACAGAGTCATTGTCTTGTTCGAGATACTTGGGCTGATGTGTGTAATAAATATTATGAAGAAGTTGGCATTAGTTTTATGGTTCAGTATGTGTTAAACTATGTTTTTTAATTAACTCAATTAAATATATATCTTTTTTTTTGTTTTCTAGAATTTTTCATGATTATCCTCAATTAAGAAAACTTTGGATTTTTGCTATTAATCTTGAAACGGAACAAGAAGTTCGAAATAATGCACAAGTACGTTATCATGCTGCAAAAATTATGTACACTCTTAACGAAATTATTAACAATATCGATGACTATGATAAACGACGTCGTATTCTCGAAGGTCTTGGTCAAATTCATTTTACGTATGATGTACAACCGGCTTATTTTGAGGTAGATTTTATTCATGAATATGAATAAATATTTCAATTATCTTATTTGGAATAGGGAGCAAAATCTTCTATGGAGCGTGTATTAAGCTCGATGCTAGGCAAAAATTTTACACATCGTCATAAACAAGCATGGACTTATTTTTTTCAGCAGATTGTTGTCGATTTGGGTAGAGGTGTCGAACAACAGGCAATTCTTGCTGGTAGTCTCAAGAAAGAAATCAAAACCATTACCGAACATCCGATATAGCTACTATCAAATCTTCTTTTGATTTTCAAAAATGTATTTGAAGATCGATGGAAAGAATCAAAAAAATTACACGTTACGGGGTTTTTTGTCAAGATGAATAAAATCAAAAATAATTTTTGAAACGAATTTTTAACATCAGGAAAATTGGTCGAAGAAGATATATTTGATGTGTATGTTAGTAAAGAGAAGGCTCGAAATCTAACACTAAATCCCACATCCTTCACGTCGTTTCACTTCGTCAGATAAATAATGACTAATGATTGTTGACACTAGAAGTGAAACAAATGACCATCAATCTTTTGCATATCGCTGTTAGTTGTTTATCTTCATCGCTTCATTTTGATTTATTGATTGTATAAATATTCAAATCTGTCGGATCTTGTATTTCAAGACTAAGCCTTAAGCATCTTGAAACTAGTGAAAAATTGTTTTTTTTGAGTAAGAAACTTTAACTTTTGAATGGAACATATGTGGAAAAAAAACGTCGATTCATAGGTTTTCTCTTCTATCTTCCATGTATAGTTGATGATATACTCATCAAACAACGTTGAATGCTTCTTGTCATTGACATTATAACAAGTATCGTTGTGATTATAGACAACAGCATTGTTGCCGCAAAGTTCATTGAAGTATCAATAATAGACGGCGTGTTGAATAGCAACCCAGATGGATTCCAGTGGGTACGCATTTCTTGATCGTTCGCTTACAATGCTCATGCGTCGCCAAAGAGTTTCTCTGCATAGATAAGTGAAAATGAAGTTCGAGAAGGAATAAAGGTTTCGCAGATTTCTAAAAGTGGATGGTAATGATACTGAATCATTCAGTCATTCAGTTCACTCCGTGTAGATGTCTGCCAAAACAGGAATCAATATATCAAAGACCATTTTACGTACAACAACGGATCGGCGATGTTTTTAATGACTCTTAGGTTGCTCGTTTTACAGGTGTATGTCATCTTGTTTCTTTTGATATTGATTGATAGTCTCATGCTAGAGATTAAACAATGAAGCTTTCGCTAATACAGGGTGGCCCAAAAGTAACGTTACCTACAGGAAAAAAAAATTGAATATCTCCATTATGGCTCAAGCAAACGCGCTGATTTTTTTATCGCTAGTAAAAGTATGTTCACACTTCATATTCATAAAGACAAGGCCGGAGAGAATCTTTTTTAACTACCACTATTGAGTTCAACAAAAAGATATTTACTTTTTCAGCTACAGGAAAAAAACCAACATGCGTAACAAAGGGTCTCTCTAGGCATGTCTTTATGGATATAAAGCTTGAATATGTCTCTCTCATTGGTAAAAAAAATCAGCTCGTTTGCTAGAGCTGTAATGAAGATATTCAATTCTTTTTCGACAGCGTTACTTTTGAGCCACCCTGTACATAGTTAGGAAGGTGGCGAATAGTCATATGACTGATGAATTCGATGACACCAAAAAACATCTTCTCTTTAGTATTATTTCTACTTCGATCGGCATAATAAAACATTGTATGTCCAATTCACGGAATGCTCATCTTTTCATATTTATTTCTCTTTGTACATCAATTAAATGTAGAGATTACACTTCAAATTTTCTTATAATCTGTTATAAAAAATAATTCATTGCAAATAGTAAGAAAATTTCTAAAACTTTTGACAACATGTGATTTAGGAGTCAGAGAAGAAAGTTTAAAATCTTCGAAGATCATAACAAATATAATTAGCATGGTTTCAGCACCAAATTTACTAGTCGAAAATAAAAAACACATCTACCTTCTCGTGATTGTTAGATTGACTTTTCATAAATCTACACAGAAGCCCCTCGAAAATTCTTGCTATATCAAGATGTTCACAATTCACAGTCGCCCAATTTGTAACTTCAAGTAAATATTTTAGTATATTTATCTGAGGGATTAAAAGACATTTCAATGTTGCAATTATTATGTAGATGCACTTTCGATCAGTGGCATCAATATGCAATCTTGAAGAAGTAATGATTAAATTCAAGAATACTATGATATATTATAATCGACAACTAAAAAAAAAGAAAGAAAGATAATTATCATGTGTTCATTAAGAGCATCGACATATTTTTGTTACTCTACTAAACACCACTTTGATGAAAATTATAGAGATCAACACTAGTAAAACATTTTCAGTCTGAAACATATGTTTATAGAAATTTATCTCTAATAGTAAGTATCCCGCATAAGCAAGAAACTCCTCACTCTATCCTATTTAGATTAAGCCTAAATAAAATTTTCGTGAAATATCAATGAATTTTAACGTCGTTTTTAATGACTTCTGAATCTCATACTAAAAAGAACATCTAGTTCTCGATCGATATTTTAAGATAAATGACAATATTGTAAATTTATTTTTCTTGATAAATAAATGAATATTAACCGATCATTTTTTTTTTGCACAAAGAAATATTATAATAGGATTTATCTGAAGTAGCAAATGCATTTTTTCAATCGTACTTCTAATTGTATATCCTTGATTTTTGAAATAATTATGTACTCCATTCGAGTACTCTAGAGTTGGCAACCTTTTTGCATAGAACCGATTACTTCGAAATCATAATACATCCATTAAAATGATAAATAATAAATCGATTCATTTTGTGGGTTTTTTTTTTTTTATTAATACATTCATCTCTATTCTAATTAATAATAGATAGCATTCATATTCAAATCTTTGTATAAATTTTTTTCTTATGATAAAACAAAAAAAAAACATCATATTTCATATACTATTAAATATCCAAGTGAAAGAAATATTTTCCGAATATTATATATTCCTCATGGATTGAATTTTCTGAGAATTTAAAATATTAGTATTAATATAGATTTAAGTTATTTTATATATTCAAAAACACAAAATCCTTTCAAATAAATATGATATAATTTACTTTATCAAAAATAAATTTACAATAATCAACGAAGAAATATAAATAGAAAAGTTTAAAAATTTGTCTGTTTCTTTAAATTATTTAATGTTAAATTCCCTGTATTACTATTACTTGATATACCTAATACTTGTCGTAAACGTGTTAATGGTCTTATATGTTGTTTTCGTGCTTGTTCCATATAAACCATAGCTTTAAATGCTCGAACATCATTATCATCAACATCACATGCAAAACGTCTTGATTCTAAACGACCTTTTTCATTAGTTATAATTGTACTTGATGGAAGATCAACTGTTGAACTTGTCCATTGTCGATATATAGGTATAGATAAATAAGTTGTATTATATTCTAATGATGTTCGATTTTGTCTATGAAAAAATTTTTTTGTTGATAAAAATCGTTTTCGTAATTCATCTTTATTTGATAAATCTACACTAGATGGATATGAACGAGCATTTATTTCTGATTCAATTAAATTTAAATCAATAGGATTTTGAAGAAAAGCAGCACCTGCTGATGAACTACGTCGAAGTAATGATGATGATAATGGTGGTGTAAGTTGATTAATTGTTATAGGTTTTAAAGAGATATGTGTATCTGTTAATATTGGTAATGAATTTGTTGGTGTTGATGATGATGATGATGATATTAATGATAAACGATTAATTGTTTGTTCAAGAAAACGAATACGATCAATAAGAAGTGTATTAAAATTTGTTAATAATTCTTCACGAAGTAAAGCTAAATGTAATTGTGTTTCTTTTTTAATACATAAATCATTTCTACAACATCCATTTGCCATTTTTAATTCAATGATTTGAAACAAAAGTCGTTTAATGCAATGACGAATGTTCAATAACTATGAAAATTATTCTCTCTTCGTTTGTATGCGTGTATATATATATGATAGTAGATTCTAATAATATAGACGAGCAAAAGAAAAGTGCAATTAAGAGTGATCCCAAGTAAGACGACACTGTGGAAGAAATGGAAAAGATGTCAAAAAAAAAAGAAGAAAAGAGAGAGAGAGATAATGGTTTTGATTGAATCAGTCGTAGTGTTGGAACGCTTCTTCTATAGTTTGTCGTTTCTTTCCACTTACTACGTATGTTATATTAAAGTACATGTTATTTGTGTCGCGCATTCGCAAACACAAACATCTTAACGGCTGTAAATAACATTATTTTCTCTTCTTGTCTATCTATATTTCTTTTTTTCTATTCAAGTAATGAACATTACAATGATAGTGAACTTTGTTCTTTATCTTAAAAAGATCCAAAATAAAATTAATGTATATATATATATATATATATGATCTGTCATTCTGATGATTAGTATTGACTTTTACTTAAGTAAGAAAAAAAAAACAACAACAAGAAGATAATAGTTATTAAAGTATTTTTGACATGCAATGCAAAGATTGAGATGATGCTAGAAGACATGGATCAAGTTTCTTTTTTTTTTTCTAAAGAAAAATATGCAGACATATATATATTTACTTGAATCTTTTATGAATAAAAAATAAAGAAAAAGAAAAAAATGATTATGAAATATAAATAATCATTTTAAGATTTAGTCTTGTTGCATTGTATTAGAAATCTCTTGTGATATTGAACATTGATGAAATTCAAGTTCATTAACAATTGTTTGATAAAATTTCAATTGAGTATTATAATCATTTGTTATTAAATCGTTTCTTGTTGCTGTTGTAATCATTGATGGTTGTGTGGAATCAAGTATTTTAAGTATATTTTCATTTGTACAATGATTATTTGTTGTTCCTATTGTTTTTTTATTCTTTTCAAATTCATCAATATCAGCACGTAAAAGTGCACATTGAGATTTAACTCGTATGGGTAATGAATCATCATTGCCATTGGTTATATATGCCATGAAAATTCGCTGTAAGAAAAAAAACAACAACAACATAATTTTAAATTTTCATTTATTTTATAAAAGAATTTCAAAAATTTCTTTTTTTTTTCTAAAGCATATAGAATAATCATTTCAATGAAGAATCAAAACAATAGATGACAGAACATCTATTATAGAATGGATCATAAATCTTTTTATTATGAGCGTGTGATTTTGCCGCAACTACATCCGAAAGAAACCGGATGCGATTTTTTATTGATAATTCGATCTACATATTTTTAGATTTCCTAGATATTTACTAAAATTTGTGTAGTAAAAATTCTTTTTTTTGAGAACATAAATCATTTTCATTAATTTGATTTTTGATTCAAAAAAAAAAGTTGTGAAAATGAAAGATTTCAACTTTTCACTTTAATAGTTTTTAATGTAACAAATAAAATCATAAGTCATTCTTTCAAAATGCTATTAGTATTCCAGTATATTGTCTAGATATTTTTCAATATATCCTATAATTTAATACATATATATATATTTCAACTAACCATCAGCTGAACTTTAAGTAAATGACTACATTGATATTCATTTCCATATTTTACAATTAATTGTATAATAAGATCATTTATATTAATACTACGTGATTGTCGTTGTCTTAATGAATCAATTAAATTTAAACATCCAATATGAAATGAAATTGAATTTGAATTTGTTTCAATTGAATTTATTAATATATAATCTAATAATCTACTAAGATCATTATCATCTAATATATTTGAATGTATAGTAAAAACATTTAATAATTCTAAACGTATATCATTTGCTGTTTGTTCATCTAATAAAATAAATATTTGTGTTAATTGACCAAGTAAACATTTAAAAATTTCATTTGTATTATTTATAATTAAATATGATAAAAGACGTAAAATAATTATAAAATTTAAAGATGTTAATTCCGTTATATATGTTAATGATAAAAATTGTTGTATAGAATAAATACATGTATCAATTGTATATTGTATTTGATTTATATTTAAATCTTTATTAAATAAACGTATAAATATATAAAGATGTTCAATATTTGTTGGATATATATATGATAAATTTATTGAATTAATTATTGGTTCTTTTAATTTATTTGTTTTTATAAATAAATATAAATCATATATTGAATGAAATATATTTGATGATAGAAATAAATCATATGTATAAAATTTTATTTTTTCTATATTTGGTATTGTTAATAAATAATTAATTAAATTTATATGTATATTAAGATGAAAAAGTTCAGCAAGAAATAAACCAAATAAATATTGATATGGATTTAATTGATTATATAAATACCATGATTGTATTATTAATTCACTAGATAATTGAATTGATGTTAATATAATTGATGAATTTTCATTTGATATTTGTATAAGTTTAAACATTGATGATAGAATTGTTTGCATTGAATTATAATTAAATAATTTCATTAATATTGAATATGTTTTATCATATAGACAATCATCATATTTAACTTGCGTTTTATTAAATAATCTTGGAAGAAGTGCTGGTAAAATAAGTTGTATACGACATTGATCAATTAAATTAAATAAATATGAAATTAAATGATGTATTAGATATATTGATATATTATCATCATTGAATTGTTTAGTTAAATTTAAATCAAATGCTTCAATTACACGAAAAAGTATAATTAATGATGCATATTTATATTTATTAGATGATAATTCATAAAATAATTCATTAAAAAACATTTTTGATGAATTTTTTAATGAATAAAATATAAAATTTTGTAAAATTTCTTGTAATAATATTGTATTATTAAAAAATTCTTCTTGAAAATTCTTTTGTTGACATGTTGTTTCAAGACATATATGTATTTGATATATTGTATGAAGAAAATCTTGATAACTTTCTATTTGAGATATTGTATTATTGTATTGAACCAATTTACATAACATTTGAAAATAAATTCCATACATCTAACAAAATTATTAAACAAAAAAAAAAAAAGAAACCTATTATTTTCCAGACAAGAGCGATCATGATGAGTTTATTTTTTTGAATGCAATTACTACTCAGTAATAAGCGAAGTAACTGGACGTTTTTTTTTTCAAAGTATTCATAGCTTATTAGAGTCTATATAATACACATAGTTTCAATTTGAAACTGATTAATCAATTGAAGAACTTCTCTTTTAAGTCAAAAATTGGTACACAAGAGAATTTGATAATGTATGCAATATTAGATAGAGGAAATTGCCCTTTTAAAAATCTATATATATATCCTGTTCCTGGTGCAAAACTTTATAGTTGTCTTTTAAGATAGAATTTATTGAGATGTGCTTTCTTGGTAAATATTTTCTCGTTTTTTCTAAATCAAACAAAAAGTTAGTCTATATTGGATTGTCATGTATTATTTTGAATTATCAAGCGTAAGATGAATCTTTCGTTAATATATATGCAAATAGTATGTCAATGGAATGCACATTGTTGAAATGATAATCTAACAATATTCTAACTGCAAATGTTAATGAAGTACTGTTACTATTTAGATAATAGATGAAAAATAAATAATCTGATTGACTATATTCGAGCATCTAGAGATCTAAAAGAATAAATAACAAATTACCTTAATAGTTGGTGATTCTCCTTTATTATCTAATTTATCTGGTAAATTCCTTGAAGAAATAGTAGCCATTCGTTGTAATATACTTCCATAGACAGCAATGATTAAGCCATCATTAATATCTTCAATTTGTTGTTGTTGTGATTGTTGTTCATCATTACCTGTTAATAATTTAACAATAAGTTTATGACAAATTAATGTTGTAAGAACATCTATATTAGCTATTGAATCTGAGACAAGACGTAATTGTTCACAAAAATGTCTTTGTTGTGTTGATTTCATTAAAATTATACTAAGTTGAGATGATTTAATAAATCCTTTTATTTGATTATATAATGTTTTTGTCATTGTTATTAATGTTGTAAGTTTATCACGTGTTAAATATGAACCTAATATAATTATATCAGATTTTTCTGTACAAATTTTTGATAATGATATAATTGTATGAAGAAGTGTTGGAAGAATAATTGCAATTGATGTTGAATTTGATGAAGAAATAAGATAATTTAAATGATTTGAACATTCATTAAGAAGAGATTCAAGATTATTTAATGTTTGTTCATCATGTATACGTGTTGTATGAAGATTTTGAAGACGTTGTTCAAGATCATTAACAATAATAGATGCTGTTCGAGGACTAGATTCCATCAATAAATTTCGATATCAAATGATTTATTCTTGTATTTATTTCTATTCTTTTATTTGCCACGTGTGTATGTTTACACTATTTATAACTATTAGATAAATAGAAAAGAAAATTATATGTGTAGAATAGTAAAATATATCGATAGTCATCTGTGTTATGATGATTTTCTTTTCCTTTCGATTTAGTCATTTGAAAATTGTATTAAAATATAGATAATGTTGACTTTTTTTGTAATTTTAAATTCAAATAATATTCTTTAAAAATGATTATAAGGTTTGGATAATGCAAAAATCGAGTAAATTTCTTCATACTCATTTATATACAATTCAATAGAGTATGAAAAGTTAGTCAGAGATATATTATTTTTAAATCGATTGAAAATGTTGTTCGATATGAATCTATCGAATAAAAATCATTCAAAGATACTTTTTTGATATCTGTAGATCATTTTGGAAGTTTTTCTAAATTTTATATTAAAAAATGACAAAAGTTTCAAGGCTGATAGATTTTGATAAGTAGAGCAAAAGTTATCCTAGACTCAAAATTCCCAGATATTTCCTTCAAGAAGATATGCGGATCGCAAAGGTCAGAAATTTCTTCCGTTCAAAACCCGATACTTCATTTTTTCGAGCTGCAATTTCTTTATGATAAATCGGAGTGCGCATATTTTTTTTTAAATTATCGCTCCTAGACCTCAGGAGAAGCAAAATACTGGAAGCACCATCAAAAAATTTGTTTTTTTTTTCACTAGTACTAATTATTTAAAGGTTGCCGAATTTCGTAGGAACAATATTTCGAATAAAAAAAAAAATTGATTTTAACATCCCGAAATGGGAAAGGTTCCTTTAAGCGATAGGGTCAAGTATCGTATTTCATTAGAATCTCTAGACATTAACCTTCAAACGTATCCTATTAGTTTTATTTATTTTCTTTTCATAATTTATTATTGTTAGGCTAATCATTGATTTAAGCCTGTTGTATACATTCGTTATATATCTACAGAAGATCTTAATGATCTATTATTTTTGAACTGTTTTTACATACCTTGCGAATCTTTTACTTTTTTTGTTTCTCAAAAACATGGACCATTATTTCTGATCAATTTTTCGTACTTTATCGAATGGTATATAAAGAAGAGAGAAAAAATTTACTCAATTTTTGCATTATGCACACTTTGTCTATTTATAATTTTGAAGAAACAAAAAAAAAAAGCGGTCATGGTAACGGTTAATGGGAGTTTATACTTGCGCAAAGATAAGCATCAACCTTCGGACCACATATTCTTACAGTTTTATATTTATCATTTATATATACTATCACTTGAAGTTATGCAATAACATTTGAAGAGTGGATATTGAGGAATTAAACAATAACTTAAACATCTTCCAATCATATTTGATTTCATTTTTATTTAAATAAAAAAAAAAAGAAGTTTTTCAATAATGAAGATGTCATATGTGTATAATTTGTATCCTTCTATTATGAAAATTAGCATCGTTCCTTCAAACAGACGGAATCTTCTAATTCCGGGCTAGGTTTTTACTGACATTTATCTAAAAAATCAAAACGAAAAAAAAAACAAGAATTTCAATTTAAAATACTTAGGGTTATCCAAAAGTAGTGAGCCTGATATTGTGTTTTGGTATAGATCGCTTGGAAAAATTTTCTTTTTTTATGAAAAGATAGAGCGTCTTTCGCTGCATCTTTCTATGCTATTTGATCAGTATTAAACTTATATCATAATAATAAAATTTCGATAAGAACTATTTTTGTTGAAAACCAGTTGGTAGCATTTAGATCATAAGGAGTGTGGCATAAAAAATGGGACACTTTTGCATTTTATTTTATTATCACTCAATACGTTGTATTTAAAAAACACAAAATATATCAGAAGATGCAGCGTGAAAAGCTCTACGATTTATAAAGTACCGCTTATTTTATAGTTGTACTTTTTCTTTTCAAAATGGACAAAACTCTGAGTTACCAAGTTTCGACATGATGAAAACGAGACTGTTTTTTGGATAAAAAAGCGAATTCGGTTTTTTTCTATCTTATTTTTGTATCATTGTTCTTTGTAAATTGTAGAGCTCTTCACGCTGCATCTTGCAGTGTATTTTGCTTTTTAAAATAAAACATATTAAGTAATAAAAAAATGAGATAGAAAAAACGGAATTTATCCTTTACCAAAAAAACAATCTCGTTTTCGCAACGTCGAAATTTGATAGCTCAAAGTTTTGTTCATTTTTAAAACAAAAAGTACAACTATAAAATAAGCGGTACTTTATAAATCGTAGAGCTTTTCACGCTGCACCTTTTGGTATATTTTGTTTTTTCAACACAACATATTATGTGATAATAAAGTGGAATGCAAAAATACCACATCCATTATGATCTAAATGCTACCAACTGGTTTTCAACAAAAATAGTTCTTATCGAAATTTTATTATTATGATATAAGTTTAATACTGATCAAATAGCATAGAAAGATGCAGCGAAAGACGCTCTATCTTTTCATAAAAAAAGAAAATTTTTCCAAGCGATCTATACCAAAACACAATATCAGGCTCACTACTTTTGGATAATCCTAAGTACTTTTGAAAGATCCCCCATGATTTTGACTGCTTAGGAAAACATTTGTAGAGTTTTACAAAACTCAGAAATCATCATTGATTAATTTCAGCTTAAAATCCTAAAAACTAGATGTACTAATTAATTTTCCAATGTCCCAAAAAAATCAATTACCTCAAAGCGAATCTTCTATTACAAGAAAGTAATTTAATCATAACATTTGTTGTACATGTCAAAACTATACTTTCCCTTTTTTTCAAAATTTACATCTTCATTTTTATAATTCATTTTATATCATTGAAAAATTATCTTATTTATTTTTTCATGAAGATTTTTTATTAATTCTTTTCAATCAACAAAAAAGAAAAAAAAAAAAGAGGAAAAAAAATCATCTCTTGAGTTTTTGCTTCATAAACACTCAGACAAAAATTTGTATAGCAAAAGAAACAAAACAAAAAAAAAACGAGTCGTCGTTATTGAGAATGTATGTATATATATATATATATATAGATAGTACCACAAATAGATACATATAAATTATCATCATCAAATTCAAAAAAAAGAAAATGTCAAATTAAAAACATGCTTACGAACAACAAAGAAAAGAAAAAAATAAATAAATAAACGCTAAGTTAAAAGCACTATTATTGTTGTGAAGAAGATGCAATTGTTGATTGACGATGCATAGTCTGTACCATCAAACTTATATATGATGTTAGAAGATCATCCATTTTATAACCCTTAGAAAAAAAAGAAATTATAAACATCATATATTAAATTACAAAATAAAAACTTACTAATGGGGATTCACATAATAAACGAGTACCTCGAACAATATCACCTACAGTCTTAAATAAAAAACAAAGAACAAATAATTTTATTAAAAATAATATTTTTATTAAATTTTTTTACCATATTAAAATAAGTATTACCACTAGACCAATTTGAGATGCTAGTAAATGGATATGTAATTAATAAATCTTTGGATTTTGGATGAATTAAATTTACACCATTTTTATTAATTGCTATTAATAATTGTTCAGGATATGTTGGATCAGATGTTTGCTAAAAAGAATTTATTTAAAGAAAAAAAAACAAAAAAATTTAAATTTCATACTTTCACTTCAAAAAATGCAGAACCAAATGTTGACCATTGATAAAGAATTTTAAGAAATTTTATTTTCGCATCTTCAGGTGGTAAATTATGTGATTCGGCATGAGCAGCAATAATTCGCTAAAAATTTAATATATAAATCAATAGAAAACAACAACAAAAAAAAAACTTCATTATTATGAAAGTTAGTACCTTTCGCCATTCAGCATACGGAAGTTTGTCGATAAGATCAGCCGGCAGGAAATCTTTTAATCTAAAATTAATAACTTTATATTATTTTTTAGCTGAAAAAAAAACCAAAGCATCAATTCGAATTAAGATGCCAATTCCGATTTCATTCACGATTGTACTTTTCTGATAGAACTTCAAAACTGGTTCATGCTAAAGAAGATTTCACTCTTTACTTTTTTTCCGTATTTCAAAATATGATGTATCGCTCATTTTTTTCCAGGACGCAATTTGCATGGCAGACGAACATATTCAGTAACGACTTTCTTTTGATCAGAAATGATTGCATATCACTTAGAAAATCATTTTTAAAAAATGTTTATACTAACTGTAATGATATAAGACATAGAATAGAACATTCTGATACTTTGGATTGACACTAAAGAGCACGGATTTGTTTTACTAAGTTTACGAAGGAACCGTTCGAAGTGACTCGTCCCTTTCGACTTCATATATTGCTCATATTCCACTACAACAACCGAAGGTACGGTTATCGGCCCAAGCTGGTTTTCACGAAGCAAAGAGTTTTTTAAGAAAATAACGATTTTTTTTTAAATAAAAGTTGACGAAAGCAAATTGGATTCAAGGAATCCGAATCTGAAGTCGGTTTTTTGACTCGAGCTTTCATTAGTTAGAAATGATCTTTTTTTCCCTCGACTGAAGGAAGGGTAATATGAAGCAAATAAAGCTTGACAGGCTAATAGCCAAACACCGAAAATATTGAATTTACTCCAATGACTGTCAGATCACAAACTCATTTTATTTCATATGACCCTCCCTTCAGTCGAGGGAAGAAAAGCTCGTTTCTCATTGGTCCATTTTCTGACCAATGAAAGCTCGAATCGAAAGACTGACTTCAGATTTGGATTCCTTGACCCCGATTTACTTTAAAAAACCTCTTTCCATCGTGAAAACTGGCTTGAACCGCTAACCGTACCTACAATTATCGGTTTGAGCTGGTGAATGATCGTCACCTGTTGCATCCCTATATGCAACTTCGATATCTCCTAGAAGGAAGTACCTGAAAAATCTATCATAAAATTTTGAAATTTTTGGAGATCGTCTTAATTTTTGATTTCATTAGACTGAATTTTTCTCTTTCCATTTTGTAAAATTCTATTTATTCTTACTGAATATTTTCGAATAGAGCCGTATTATCACCGAATCGAACACGATATATACAAGCGGCTAATTGAACGGCATCATCAATTGAACATTTATGATAACCACGAATTAATTTTGGAAGTTCCTAATAATAAATTTATCAGTATTTTCTTTTTTGTCGAATTTAATTTTTCATACTTGATGATAATGAAAGATAATATCAGCCATTCGATCTTTTCCTGGTATAGCATTAGTCCATAATTTTCTCATAAAAAATATTTGATAAGTATATTTTGGTGGATCTTCACGTTGTTTTGTTTTTTTAATCCATTCCTAAATAAATAAATATATATGTATTAATTATTTTTTTTTTTTGTTAAGAAATAAATAAAAACATACAGTTAAATGTCGAACAAAATCAAAAAAGAAATCTCCTTCTGGTACACTAATAACTTTATCAAGAATTTTAACAAATAAACTAAATCCTTCACTTGATTGTAATTTAAGTCGATCAGCAACATTTCGACAAAAATCTTTTGCACGTGTTGATGAATCAACTTCAAATGCTTCGGATGTATCATCTGGAAAATAAACTTTATGATAGATTTGTGTTGTCATATGTTGTATAGCTTCAACTTCAACTTGATGTGGTGGATGTTTACGTTGACCATTTCTATATTGAAAGGACAAAAAAGATTAAGTAATGTAAAAAAAAAAAAAAGAAAGATTTACTTTAATGTTCGTTGTAATCGAGCAAAACAATCAGCAGCTAATTGATGTTTTCTTGAACGTAAAAATAGATTAACTTCTCGTAATAGAACAGCACTTGGTGCAAAACATCCACTTGCTAACCACATTAATTCCCAACCACGTGATTCACTTGATTGATGTCCATTATCAGTTAATTGTTTAATTATTTGACAATAAATTTCATCTTTTAAAATTTCCTATCAAGAAATAAAATTATTTTTATATTATGACAAAAAAATTTAAATATTCAATTCTTCAAAAAAAAAAAAAATACAACATACGATATTGCATTTTTACGGTATTTTTAATCAGCATGCCGTGGTCTTCCTCAGAAACTCAATTTTCCTGATGGAGACCGCGGCATGCTAATTAAAAAAAATACCATAAAAATGCAATAACTCGACAGTAATAAGCTATGGATCCGAACTGTTTTCAAAGTATTCATAGCTCATTAGGGTCTACATGATGCATATTGTCCTCCGACTCAAAAATGATTAGGTAGTTAATTTATACAGTCTACCCATCACTACCGAATATCGTTCTCAAGTTGTAAATAAATTTCATCGAATTCTTCAAAAATGCTAAATATTATTATGTCATTATTATTTCGAAAAATCTTACATGTTTAAGTGCTGGATCAAAAATAGCATCTGTTAATTCATTTGTTGCTCGACGTCGTATATTACTTTGATAATCTCCCATATATTTAAGTATATTCATAAAACAAGCACAAGCTTCTTCACTTAATTCTAATTTTTCTTGTAATTTTTTCAATAACGGTTGTCTTAAAGGTTCTTTTTGAAATGCCCATAAACGTTCGCCATTATGATGTGTTCCACCACGTCGTGCAAATGTATTTGACCATGAACGTTTTGGTGGTACACGAAAATTAATTTCAGCATATTTTTCTAATGTATAACCTTTTTCAGGTAAAAATTCTCCATTAGTATTACCACTAACAGAAAAACCTGACAATAAATGTTCATTTTGTATATTTTGTTGATTATCATCATCAGACCATTGTAATGTAAATATTTGTAAAATTTCTTGTGGTGGTTTTGATAATGTTGGTAAAACATAAACACATTCACATGGAAATTCACCAGTTAAACCTGTACGTTCATTATAACCAAATAAATAACCTATAGAATTTAAACGTGGTTGATCTTCTAATATAATAACATCACCACGACGCATAGATAAACCTGATCCTTGTGGTTCATAATCTTGTATAACAACAACATATTTTGATTTTCTTTTAAGACCTTCTAAAAAATTAATAATTAAATCACGTATATCATCAGCATTATTTGATGTAAATGTATATTCTTCATTTTTAATTGTTACTATTGTAAAACTATTATTTTGTTGTCGTCCAGATGATTTACTACTAAGAATTTGTGTTATTTCAGGAAATGATAATTCAAGTAAAACTTGTTCTTGATCATCAATAACATAAACACCTGTCCAATTAACAGCAATAATAACTTCATTTTTAGGTAATGTTGGTCCAGAAAATTTATATGCTTCATAAAAACGTGAAAATAATAATGGCCATTTAAAACGTGCATAATTAACAACATCTTCTTTAACACGAAGAATTGTTATTGAATCTTTTGGATTATTAAAAAAACGTTTATGTGCATGAATTATTATTTGTAACCAACGTTCTGTTGCTTTATTTTGAACAAGTTGATTATCAGGTATATAATGAGGAAGTAATTCACGTAAACGATCAATATGCATTTCTTGACCATATTCAATATAATATTGTTGTGCAGCAATCATAGCCAAATCATCATCTATATCAATGAAAATCAAATCTTATGAATTTTATTCACATGATAATCTCGTCTCAAAAGTCAATCTTGAATATTTTTTTAAAAACCCTAATCGACTCTCCCCAATGAAAGCACCTGGGAGTCCCTTGAAAAATGCGAAATCTCTGTTATGAGTCCCCGAGAGAGTTGCATATCTCAGGATTTCCCTAAAAATCCTCTGGGAGTCCCTCTAAAATTTTCATAAATTTGAATTTTTCAGAGAATTCCAATCGTGAGGCTTCTGGAGAGACCCTGAATCTCCTCTTAACTCTCCCAGAGATTCCCTTCGAAATTCTTCTAGGGAGTCTCGACTAGAGAAGATTTGATCTGCTCTTTTTTTTTTTGTTTTTTATTAATTACCTTTTTCACATCGATATTCTCCAAATTTAATACCACGTACAACTTGTTGATAGATTAAATTTGTTGCTACAGGATCATCTTGTGGATTATGCCATGGTGCAAAGATTTCTTTTCGAAAAAATAATCTCCATGGTGCTATTTTTTCTAATGTACCTTGTTCTTTAGCATATTGTTCACATTGTGATATAGCATCCATAACATGATCCATACCAGAACCAAGTGATGAAACTTTATCAAATAATGCAATATATAATGAAAAACCAAATTTATCAGTTAAATTAATTTTTTCAGCTAATAAATCACATAATTCACGTGCTGTTGTTGCTGAATCAGCTTTTAATGCTTTTGAACTACCATCCATAAATGTTATTTGAAGTAATAATGGTTCTTTATGTTTCGTAGCCTAATATAACAAAATTATTTTCAATAATTCTTATATTATGAGAGAGAGAAGAGTTTCAAATTTTGTTTTAAAATCTCATGCTTTTAAAATTAATTTTCAAAGGAAGAATACTCCTGCCTTTGGACTACTTTGTGGTATGAACTGTTACTTACAGGTTGATTACGTTATTTTTAATAGTTTTGTATAGTTTGCTGTATTTATGTAAAACGTCGAAAGTTTCTTATTTTAATACAGTTGGATAGAGCATCGACTGCTCTATCGAACCATATAGTTTACACTTAATTTTCTTTTGTTCTAGTCCAAAAAGATTGATAAATCTTAAAAGTACCAAAAAAAATTTTTTGCACTTTTCTGATTTTAGATACGCATGGAGAATAAATGCCTGCATGTTTCATTTTTTATTTTTGTATCATCTCATACATTTTATTAAAAAACAGAATATACCAGAAGATGCAGCGTGAAAAGCTCTACAATTTACATAAGACAACGTGTTTTATAGTTTTTGTTTTTGTTTTCAAACTGAGCAAAAACTTTTGAACCACCACACTTTGCTCGTGCGAAAATTGGTCCCACGACATCTTTAAAATTTTTTTAAACAATTACAATAAGCTTCACTGCGTAAGTTTTATAGAGCTTTTCACGTTGCACCTTTTGGTATAGTTTACTTTTTTTTACGAAGACATATTAGGTGATAAAAATATGAAATTAGAAATCGAATCTCTTATTCATGCAAAAAAAGTGATTTTTCTTGCAACGACGAAAACTGGTCGTGCAGAATTTTCCTTTTTTCGAAAACAAAAAGTGTACAATTAAAATAAGCTTTACCTTGTAGATTGAAGAGCTTTTCGCGCTGCATCTTGTGCTATATTATGTTTTCTAATAAAACGTATTAGATAATACAAAAATAAAATGCAAAAAGGACCACTTATCCTACTCCACCCGTTATCTGAAATCAGAAAAGTGCAAAAAAAAGTTTTTTTGGTACTTTTAAGATTTATCAATCTTTTTGGACTAGAACAAAAGGAAATTAAGTGTAAACTATATGGTTCGATAGAGCAGTCGATGCTCTATCCAACTGTATTAAAATAAGAAACTTTTGACGTTTTACATAAATACAGCAAACTATACAAAACTATTAAAAATAACGTAATCAACCTGTAGTAGCAGATTCAATAGCTCGATATCTTTCCCGTAAGTAATACTAGCTGTAGCCGTGAATAGAAGACTGGTCTGACGCAGAGTTCTTGCATTTAATTGCTTGAACTCACCATACACACTTAATCAAGAGGATAATAGAGGAGAAATCTTAAAAATACTACGAGATCGATTATTTATAGGCTATCCGTTAGAATCCTGTATATTTAATAATGAAACTATCTATTAACAGTTCCGTTTACTTAAGTAGACAATGATTACTTTTAATATTACAATAGGCTATTGATTATGTGTTTTTTTTCTTACTTGTAATTCAAGCCATGATGGTGGTTGTGTACGTAAACCATTCATTATTGTTCGTGATAAACGTTCATAACAATAACGTGGAAAACCACTTGGACCATTTAAAATAAAATTTTGTAAATATTTTATTAATTTTGTTGATGGTGCAAAACAACCAACACATAATGAAAGTAATATCCAACCACGTGCAATTGATTGTGATGATGGATTTGATGTTAATTGTTTACATATTTGACAATATATTTCATCACGTAATTCAGCAACATGTATACCAAGACCAATAATAAAATGTAATTTTTCTAAATTTGATGTTGGACGATCTTCTAAAAATGGATTCATACCAGACATTTTAATTTGTTGTGTTGAACTTAATAAATCTAAATCTTTTAAACGTGTTATAGCACTATCTGTTGATAATTTTGATTTACGTTTTAATGTCATATTAACTAATTTTTGTTTAACTGAACGTGATTGAGGTTTATTTGATATTGAAGATAAACTATTATTTGTTTGTATTGATAATGAATTATCTGTTGGTGGTAATGGTGGTTGATTATCAATTGCTTCATTTAATTTTTGTGCTTCTTCTAAATCTTTTTTATTAAATTTTCTACCAAGTGTAGAATGAATTTTTGTCATAACCGATTGTTTTTTTTGTAAAACATTTGGTGTACGAACATCAGGTAAATCACACATAAATCGAAGAATTGTTATCCATATTGCTAAAGCAGCCTAAAGAAAAATTTACAAGAATGAATTTCTCTAAATAGCTCAGACGATGTCATTGCGATGTTGGAGGAGTAGGCATCGAGTGAGAGACCGAGTCACAGTTCGTTTCATTCTTTGTCCTTTCTCTCCCGATCACCACATCTAGCATTCCGAGAATGAAAGCAATTTCTGCCGAATTTTTAGTCCTCGCCAACCTTGGTTATATGCATAATGATAGTCTTGGATTGATTTCGATTTCGTCGATAGGGAATAGCATTTCAAGAAAATAGCTGAATTTTATAAAGATACACCAAAAAATGTTTTCGGAGTTCGGGAATTCGAATCTATAAGAGGTCTATCGAAATTCTCGAGTTCAAACAAGGTTTTATCATATTTTATAAAATTCAGCTATTCTTTATTCTCTACGTGCATCTCTAGACCAATGATCATCGACGTGGATAAAGTTAGCACCAGATTCGCGTTTTTACCGTCCGGATTCGTTCGTATACTTGAGTTATATTTCGTTCAACTTAAGTTAGGTGCAGAATTTTACGACGAATCCACTGGTGTAAAGTTCAAGGGGAGTCATCGCGCAAAAACTGATACTTAATCCCGAAATACTGAATTTTTCAAAATTTTTTGAAAAGTATTTGCTTGTCCGAATTCAGCATGAAATTCTGTATCGAATGATATCGATTTAGTATGGGGTCATTGGACAAAAAATTTTTCATATGAGTGCGGGTGTGGTTGGGTAAGGTGAAAAATTTTTGCTCGATGACCCCATACTAAATCGATATCATTCGATGCAGAATTTCATGCTGAACTCAGCTCAAGTAAAAAAGCGAATCCGGACACCAAATACTTTTCAAAAAATTTTGAAAAACTCAGTATTTCGGGATGAAGTGACAGTTTTTGTTCGCTGATCCCCCTTGATCTTTACACCATCGGATTCACCGTAAAATTCTGCATCTAACTCGAGTTGAACGAAATATAACTCAAGTACACGAACAAATTCGGACGGCAAAAACTCGAATCTACTGCTAACTTTACCCATGTTGATCACTGTCATTTGTTGAATTTCTATCGGAAGAAGAAAAAACTTACTAATTGATCTCGTTCAGATTTAATTGCTAATAATGGTTGTTTAAGAGTTTTTCTAGTAAAATATGGTGTTGCATTTCCTTGAAAATAAGTTGAAGCAAATTTTGCAAATGTATATTCTTTTAAATCTTCATCTTGATAAGGTAATGGTAATGGTTTATCAATTCGTTCAATATTATCCATTGATTGTGGTATATTTCCTAATGTTGATTGCATTCCACCAGTTGTATTAGTTGTTGAACGTTGTATTGGTGTTCGTCGTTCATCACCTGTTGATGGAAACATTGTATTAAATAAATCATTATCATCTGTATAAATTTTTCTTTCCATTAATAAACGTTTTTCTTTTGCACGTTGTTGTTCAAGATGTTCTTGTTCAAGAATTTCACGTTGAAGAATTTTTAAACGTTCTTGATATTTTTTTTCTGCTTCTTCTTTAGCACGTTTAACACCTAATGTTGGTATTAAACGTTTTTCTTCTTCATATCGTTCTTGTTCAGCTTCACGATACATTTTTTCTTCAATACGATATCGACGTATTTGTTTTTGTGCAATATGACGTCGAACTTCAGATTGTAAAATAACTATAGCTTTTGTTTTTCGTCGATAATTTTGACGAGCTATAAATTTAAGAAAACAATAAAAAAGAAATTATATATGTTAAAAATTTGAATTTCTCATCTTACCAAGATAACCACGACAAAAACGTTGAAGATTAAGTATACGTGAACGTAAAATTGAATAACGAAGTGTTAACATACGTGTATGATATAATGTTTGTAAACGTGTAAAACCATTGGACATAATTTGAAAACGTCTTGCATCACGATAACTTTTACAATAACGTTGTATAAGAAGAACACTTTGACGTATAGCAAGAAATTGTCGACGAGCAATCCATTGACGAATTGTATTTTGTAATATGAGAATTTTTCGAGCCATGACTTTTTCACGTGCTTGTTCAAGAAAAACATCTTGAGCATCCTAAATAATAAAAATAAGACATCTAAGTAAGTTTTATGTTGTATTAAATCGAGATGAAGATTGATATTATTTGTATTCATTCTTATAGAGAACTACGGTTTTAACCATAAGAAAGAGAAGATGAACACACATCGAATTGTATATTGTAAATCTTTTCGGTGTGGCTTTTTTAAGGCTTTCAATCGATCTTTTTGGAAAGCGATGTATCCTTGAAGTGACTATAGAGAATTTTCAATTATCAGGTGTGCCCATTCCAACCGTCAATGGAATACTTACAAAATTACGCAAGTCTCAGATTTCTCAGCCGATTTTTCAAGTAGCTGCTCTAAAAAAACTTACATTTTTGCTTTTTTCTTATGTCAAAAGGAACCATTTGGTCAACACTTTCTTTTATAAATTTGATTAAAATCTATGTCAGGAGAGACTATAATATATGATTCGATACGACCATATCTCCTCTTTCCAACGATGAAAATCGCAGCGCTGTAGCTTGTTTCTGTAAAAGTTCTTTCAAATATAGTCAATCTCCTTCTATTTTGACACTGATATAACCCATATTTTAACAAAACACTTTCTTTGATACAAAATCTCAAGGAAATTTTCCATTTATTCCCGACTGATAATTTTTAGATTTTTCATTTTTATTTTATTTTGCTTGACTTTGAAATATCCTTTATTTACTGGACACATATTTCAAGAATTAATCTATAACTATAACAGTCGAACAAACTGAAAAGATAAAACATTTACACTGAAAAAAAAATTCAGATTTACATATTATTTCGTTGTATTAAAAAAAATGAGTTTTTTTGACAAAAAAAAACAATGCATTTTTATGGGTACACGCAGTATGTTGATCTTTCTATTCGAATGAAAGAAAGTAAAAAGAAACCTAGATACTCCAAACAGTATCTAGCATCTGTACAAATAAAAAGAAGCATTTGAAAATTTTGAGTCTATGACAACAATTTGCTCTACTAATTGAGATCTGCGTATCCTTAAGATTTCAAATTTTTCTGATGAATTATTTTCACAAAGGAGGGCTGTCAAAGATCCTCAAATTGTCAACTTTACCTAAAGTCTGCTAGTGAATAGAAAGACTTTACTAGTCAATCGAAATAACATCAAATTTATGCCACACTGATAGTATTCCCAACTCTTCTATTTCTCAGTGGAACTTTATTTTTACTTAGCGAACCTCTTTTCAATGAATTATCATTATTTTTTGTAAGAAGAAAAAAAAAAGAAATATCAGTTTGCCTCTCATATATACTCCCAAAAAGCAAAAGTTAGCCACTTTATTTTGGGTATATCGTTACTATAACAGCATATTTTTAAAATAATAATACCATATTCGGAAAGCGCGTAAAATTCTCTACTACCCTGTATATTTATATTTTGGTTTTCACTTTTGAATGATCAACATAAATTGAGTATAATGAAAATACCCTGATGTCCAGATTCCCACAGACATGATTTTGTAACTGTAATTAAATTAAGTTTTTTAGATTTTGCATCACTGCAGAATGTTTGATTTAAAAGAGCAAATATATATTCTGATAGCGCTTGAAATTCTCTATATTTCCACATATTTGTTTACTCTCTTACATTTATTTATTATGAAAATAATGTAAGAACAATGAAGTCATCTCAATTGATAATTTCGAAAAATCTTGTGTACGATATATTTTTTCGAACTATAAGTACAAAGAAAATTATTTTTTTATGAAAGCGATTATGTATTTTGATAGACCTTCAAATTCTCTACCACCCTATATATTTTTGGTTTTATCCTATATTTGCGTGTTGACTAACAAATTGAGTAATATTTAAACGTCCTTGTTGATCAAACCTAAATTAGGCAGAGAAAATTCAAAAAAAATAGCGAAAAAAGTTGTGAACTTTTTCGAAATTGTCAATTGAGATGACTTCATTGTTCTTATATTATTTTCATAATAGATAAATGTAAGAGAGTAAACAAATATGTGGAAATATAGAGAATTTCAAGCGCTATCAGAATATATATTTACTCTTTTAAAACAAACATTCTGCAGTGATGCAAAATCTAAAAAACTTAATTTGATCACAGTTACAAAATCATGTCTGTGAGAATCTGGACATCAGGGTATCTTCATTATACTCAATTTATGTTGATCATTCAAAAGTGAAAACCAAAATATAAATATACAAGGTAGTAGAGAATTTTACGCGCTTTCCGAATATGGTATTATTATTTTAAAAATATGCTGTTATAGTAACGATATACCCAAAATAAAGTGGCTAACTTTTGCTTTTCGGAGGTATATATATATAATAAATTTGTCCATTTGCTTTAAATTTCTCTTATATTTCTCTTAATAAATCAGTTCATATGAAAAGAAAAGTCCGCTGCTGGAATATTTATAGTTTGCTTTTTCCAGAACTACTGATATATGTGAGATTTCATTAGGTATGCAAAGCCCCATATATTCTTAGCGGACTTTAGATAAAATGGACGTTCTTCAAGGAAGAAAAAGCAACGCCTTTTGGATTCTAGTGGCTCCTGGTAGCATCTATCAGAAGCCGCTTTTTCTCCCTTGATATTTTTGATATCCTTAGGTTTGAACAATTATTTATTTATTATTTTTGCTATACCTTAAGAAAAACTTTTGTTCTACCAATTTGATAATCTTGATTAGCTAAAGCAGCTTTACAAATTTTTTCTGCTGCCGATCGACAATCTCCTTCACGATGTGATGGTCCAATGCCTGGTGCCAATAATCGATATCGATCAACAAAATCTCGAAATAAATGACGTATTGGATAACCTTTTCGTCGTATACTTATTGTTTCCATCATACCAGAATAACGTAATTGTCGACATACTAATATACGATCAAAATTCTATAAAACACAAAAAACAAAAAAACATTCATTAAAAATTCTTTGTTTTTTTTTTTTGAATATCAAAATAAAATCTTTTACATCTGATGCTTTATATTCATTTGGTTTAATACAACGAATAAAAAATGGTTGACATGCTGATAATATAGTCATAAGTGAATCAAGTGATTTTTTAAATTGTGTACCAAGTGTTGGTGCACGTTTTCTTGTTTCTGTTCCCATTTGAAATTCACTTAGAAATAAATTTTTTAAAAATTTATTTTTTGTGTCTTGTAATAATTTCATAAGATCTTGACTAAATGTATCACGATTTTTTTCAAGAAAATCTATGTAAAAACAAAAAACAACTTTCAACTTGAAAAAAACAAACGAAAAAGTTCAAATACATACTTTCACATTCATAATAAACATGACCAGCAAAATGTCGAATACCAAAACGAATAACATTTTCATTTTTTCTTGGAATAAAATGTTCATTTTTGGAATGATTTGTATGAAGTTTATCACATAATGAACGATCTGTACCTTTTGGAAAACGACTTTCTTCATCAATTAATGCAATTATATTCATTGGTTTAGTTGCAATTAAATCTAATATTGTTTGATTATCTTCAAATGTTATATGTTTCCAATTAATATGTTCATTATCATATTCTTTTTGTTCAAGTTTAAATATATGATGAACAAAAAATTGTTGTAAATTTTCATTTGCAAAATTTATACATAATTGTTCAAAACTATTTCGTTGAAAATTTTCAAAACCAAATATATCTAATATTCCAAGACTAAACAAAATTTTTAATTT
The DNA here is from genome assembly GCA_905250125.1 of Rotaria sordida. Taxonomy (NCBI): domain Eukaryota; kingdom Metazoa; phylum Rotifera; class Eurotatoria; order Philodinida; family Philodinidae; genus Rotaria; species Rotaria sordida. The sequence goes on along the minus strand of CAJNOL010001537.1, from coordinate 21,178 downwards.
ATTATTCAACTTTCTAAATTGACTTTTTCTTTCTTTTCAATTTTTTTAAAATTTTATTTATCTAAGAAATTCTTTAAAGATAATATTGTAGATTTGCCTAAGAGATGGGAGTATGTTCTTGATTGATGGTATTTTGTTCCAATAAAATTTACAAAAAAAAAACTCGACCAAGACTTTTGCACTAACCCAATATATTTATTCATTAGAAAATCTATTCTGTTTTTTCAGTTGTCCGATAGATACTCCGTTTATTAATCATTAAAAGTTCTTTGATGTAAATTTAAGTTTTCGATGTTTATAAAAAAAAATATTGTTTTGATTACTAAATTCAATTCTTTTAACTATAGTGAAGAGTTGTGACCTAATCAGAAAACAAAGACTCCCCTGTGATAAAAACCGACGGTTAACCGCGGTTTACCGCTAAAAACTGTCCGGTAATTACGATATGGGCGTAGATGAAATTAGCCAAAGGTTCGAGTGAAAGCAGATAGAATTCGTCTAGGAACTTGTTCCAATAGAGTTTCAAGTGCAACTCGACGAGCTCTATCTACTGGTACAATCAGATTTTTTATAGCTTAAACTATAGATAAAAAAAAAACCTCGAATACTGCATTTTTCTGCTGAAATTCGAGTAGAAGTAGCTAGGAGTCTGTTCTAGGTACAATTCAACGAGCTCTACCCAATGGTATGTTCAGATTTTTCACAGCTCAAACTACGGTTTTCATAGCGCTATCTATGTGTCCCAAAAAAGCATACTTTGAGCTATGAATAATCTGAGCATACGATTGGATAGAGCTCGTCGAGTTGTACTTGGAACAGACTCCTAGGCGAATCCTAGCTACTTTTACTTGAATCTTTGGCTAATTTTATCTATGTAAAACAAAGTTAACCCACTAGTGAATAGATAAACAGAGATCGAATTGAATTAAGCCCCTCCCTCAAATTACGTAAAAAACATGAAAATTGAGATAAATACATGAGAACATAGTAAAAGGTTTCATTTTTTACAAATGAGATGATTTTTTTTATTTGGTACTTCGTTTATTCCAACAATTGCCATTATTTCCTCTGGTTATGTTTTTTATTCCAGAATTTTCGAAAAACCTTCATTATAGCTAATTGCTCTTTTTTGTTTTGTTTTGCAAGAACATGTGAAACTGCAATGTATAGTAGAGCCCATTTTCTGAATTAAGTTTTTTTTTTATGATTATATAAAAACAGATCTCCATTTTTTCAGGGTTTTCTCGAACGATTGAACTTGTCATTTCTTTTCTGCAGTTAAAAAGTAAGAATTTAAAAAGAACATTAAGCAGATCCACACAGAATTTTGAGTTACTTTTTTGGTCTATTGAGTATCTCTCGAAAACATTATGGTAGAAGGTTGAAAATTTCATACAATTTTTAAATGTCCCTGAGTCAAGATCAATTTTTAAAGGAGAGACGCTGTTAATTCGTTTAGTAGCATGTTTATCTCTATTTCAAGGTTGAATTATTCTTATATTCTGCTTCTTTTTTTCTTTTACGTCTTAAATAAATATTCATCGAAATCCAATATTTGTCTGTTTTAATTTGAAGGTATAAGAAAATATTTCTTAAACACTCAAAATACATTAACTGACAACTTCGTTTCTTTTTTTTTGTATAGTCTATACAAATTATGGTTTCATTCTTCAAAAAAAAAAAGAAGAATTTTGAATAATGTAGTCAATGAATTAGTTCATTAACATTTTTATCTACTTCTATTGTAAATAATTACCTTTTTCGATATGCTGCTGGTTCTTTTGGTTTATATATTGCTGAATTAATTTTATCAACAATCCATATAAACATTTTTCCATATATTCCTTTAACAAATGCATCACTAAAAATATGATATAACATAATAAATTCATTTCGAAAAAAAAAAAACAAAGATTCATACCGAACATCAAAAGCTTGTTCTTGAGTAAGTGGAGTAATAACAGCTTCACCATGAGCAAGTATTGTACGATTTAATAAACCATGACTAAGACCATTTTCATCAATCTAAAAAAAGAATTTTTTATTTTATTTTTGTTGAATATGAATATAATTTTGACATTTACTTTAAGTAATTTTGAAATAATTTGAAGTATATTTGTATTAGCAACTATACATGTATCCATATTTTTAGTAGTTGTTGCTAAATTTTAAAATGATCTTTTTTTTTTCTATTGTTTATCAAAATTTTTAATGAAATATTACCATCAAATTTTAAATTTCCTAAATGTAAAATAGCTGATAATAATCTAAATATATCATGTAATTCTTCATCACTAAACATTAACACTTTGCAAGCACTTTTTATTGATGACCATTCTTTTGCATCATCTCTACTATCACAATAAATTGTTCCATCAAGCTTTAAAAAAATAAATAGTTCAATATAAAAATTCTTTTCTTTTTAAAAATACCTGATTAAGATAAACATAATCACTAGCTATAGTTAAATCTAATATTTGTCTTTCTTCTTTTGACATTCCAGATAACAAACAATAAAAAATATGATAATTTCGTTCATCTCGAGCCTAAATATATATTATCAATATCTTATTTTGCAAAAACTAAAGAAGAATCAAATCAACAAACTTGAGATACAATACGAGATTTTTCTAATAAATATTGTTCAATTTTTGCACCTTCAATAGCTCCTCGTTTATCAAAATGTATATCAATATATTTTCCAAAACGAGATGAATTATCATTTCGAACTGTTTTTGCATTACCAAAAGCTTTAAAAGAATAAAATCAAAACGGATATTTAATTTTCTATTAATCTTTTTTCTTTTTATTTAAACCTTCAAGTATTGGATTAGCATCAAGTATTTGTTGTTCAATCCATGAATGTTGTCCACTAGTTGCTGCTAAAAATTGTAAAATTAACTTTGTTGATTCAGTTTTTCCACTTCCACTTTCACCACTAATGATAATACATTGATCATGTTGATAACGTTGCATACTCCAATATGCATTATCACCAATAGCAAATATATGTGGTGCTAATTCACCTATTTTTTTATTAGAATATTGACGAATATTATCAATATTATAAATATTTAATAATTTATATGGATTAACAGCAACTAAAATTGATCCTGTATATGTCTAAAATATAAATTTTATATGACGAAAAAGAAAAAATTCTTTCTTTTTTTTTTTTCATTTACATAAATAATATTTTTCTTATATCGCATATGAAGATTATGAAGGATAGCAGATTCTTTAAGATCACCTAATAAAATCATATCATCGACACCTTCAATAGAAGTTATATGCATTAAACGAAATTTTGTTTGTATGGGAAATTTTAATTCCTAAATATAATAATTAAATATATATGATAGAAAAATTCTATAAAAATTTACTTGTTCATTATCATCAATTAAAATAATTTGTCCGGTTTGCGTAGCAACCACACGAGCACCAATTTCAACATTGAACTCACTGCCGGTCTGTGGATCAACCCAAACATGATCACCCTATTGATATAAAACAATATTGTTTCTTTTTTTTTTCTTTTATTAAATGAAAACAAAAGAATTTTTTGTCAGCAAAAGCAACCTGTAAAATGTAATTGTTAATTGATATCAATGGCATTGTATTACTACTATATGCTAATTTAATTTATATATATATATGATTATCTTTATCTTTTCATTTATTGACATAGAGAAAGCAAAATGCATGATTGAAATTACGGGTCTTACCCCTCTATATATACATTCAATGAGCATTACTCAAGTACAATTACGCTATACGTGTGGTCATATGTTGACATTCTCTCTTTCTCTCGTCTTTTTTTTCTTCGCTATCCTTTGTTCACTCTCATTTTATGCATAAGACAATAATAATTTACGATTGATAGAGAGATCTCTAGATTTCTTATCACATACTCTTATTAGCACAGCAAGAGTCAATAGTTATAGTAACAAAAGATGACTCAACTTTCTTCTTAAATAATCGGTCGTCAATCAAATATTATTATCAAGCTTGTCATATAAAAACGAAAAGAAAAAAAAATTTTTTCTCCTTCTTCTTCTTATACTACACCTAAACTACTGCAATCGTTGAGTATATATATATATATATATATATATATATATATATGAATGTGTGTGAATAAACCTAGATCAACATTGAATATATCAATAGACATAGAGAAACGACAAGAAAATTTAGAAAATGAGCACACGTCAAAATAAGCGAACAATGACGTTGACAACGACACATAGTTTACTAAGAGATCATTTTCTGATGTCGACAACTAAATAAATGACGTAATATAGAAAGAGAATCAATTCTAAATCAAGGTAGGATATGTATAGAGCAATAATTTTCAAAAAGATATCTACCATAGCAAAAGGAACATATCTACAACAATTTTATAAACGTTTAAATACCCGAGAAAATGTCATCATATAACTATGTATGAATTACTACAGTAAATGGAATAAAATTTAGTATAAAAAAAAAATATATATATATCTATATATATGAGAAAATATATGATTGACTTACTTTTGATACGCTCACCATTCAGTATAAACCTGAAAGGAGACGTAAACCAATATATAACAATTTGAAGTTATGACAAAAAAAAACAAACTTTTATAATAACATATGAAAGACAGAGAAGACAAATTCGTTAAAAATAGTAGTGGCACAAACATACACACTTAGAGATTATGCATCACATTTTCTTCATCTTTCTTTCTTTCTTTCAGGTGAGTATATGCTTGCATGCCCGCCCGTTAAAGGTAGTCGACTGCAAAGAATGGTTCTCTTCTTCTTCTTCTTCTTTTCTTCTCGTTTTTGCTCTCTAACGTTTTTTTTTTTCTATTTGAACAAAATATTCTCTTTTCTCATACACGTTTAATATGTAAGTTCGTTTTGTGTTCTCTATCTTGCAGTTGCAATGACTGACCAAATGTAATCGATGTGTATGAGTCGCCACCCTGCTGTCTCCTTCTTCTCGCGTTTTTTTTCTCTTTATTATTATTCTTATACCGAGCTCAAATAAACGAAAGAAGAAGAAGAAGAAGAAGAACAACGAATGGCTCTTTCTCTTTCTTTTTTTTTTTTTACTCAGACAAATAGTGTCGACAGCTTCTCAATCACGAACGTATTTTACCATCGGATCTGTCAACTAGTATGCCATACAATTTTTCTTCTTACTTTAATTTGTCCTAATGTCTATAAAGGAATGTTTACTATCATGTACAAACCCAAAAAAAGTGAAATAAAAGAAAGAGACGACAATTAATTTAACGTCTAGATTGACACGTCAAAATCAGATCAATGATCAATATCAATCATTTCTCTTAAGTTGATAATACTTGATAAAAGCTCTTTCTTTTCTTTTTTTTTTTACTATCGTAAAAAACGAAGTAGCTAGAGCAAACTATTTATTAAAAGTAAAAGAAACAAAAGGGCTTGAGTATATTTTATCAGACGATATCTACCTGCTTTTGTTGACATTTAACGTTCCATTTCGAATAAAACACAAGAAAAGAAAGAAAAAAATTTTCATGAAAAAAAAAAAAAAAAAAGTATGTTTTTAAAGCAAATATTTTCTTTTGAAGACTTCTATGACAAATATATATATATGAAAGAAATACAATGAAGATTAAATATGAAATTTGATTGAATTATTTCAAAGTAAAAAATAAGTATATTTTTATTTTAAGTTTGAAAAATTAAAAAAACAGATGTCGTTAAATATATATTTGATTGGCTTATAAGAACATTCATAAAAAACCAACCGAAGAAAATCCTCTGTTTTAATAAATCAAGAATTAGTGAATATTTTAAGATACATATTTATGCAAATCTATATATTTTATATTGAAAATTTTATAGATTAAAAATGATTCAATTTCATATAGATATTCTTCAAAATCTTCAACAAGCGATTTTTATCTTTAATATTCCACGTTCAGCGTAAGTTAAATTTTAATAATCGATAAATTTCGTGTTTGATTCATAAACATCTAATTTTAACAAAGTTTATTTTTTAATAAATATCCTTAGGATGTTTCTTTATTTTAAATATGAATTATATAAATTAGAAATCTTGATTATAGAAATAGAATTTAGAGTCGTAAAGTAGCCTTTAAGAATTATCAGTTATGATTGATATGGAAGTCTAATATTTCTGCATGAAGACTAGTAGATAGAATAATTCTCACGAATGATATATAAACTTGTTAAGAAAAGAACGAATAACTTATAATACAAAAATATCCTCATACTATTGATACTTACGTAATAACGAGACTATTGATGTAATCGAATTATGTTGAAATTGAAAGTATAGAATTGAGTGTTTTGTTACTTTTATCTTCTTTATAACAATAATAGATTGAAAATAAAACGGACTGCGTATCTTCACTGTATAAATATATTAGAGTATATACGTATGTAAAAACATGAATTGTATAGATTTTTCTCAATTATATAAAAAAAAAATATATAGGATATTATTTTCGCTATGAGATGTTTTTAAAAACCTCAATATGGACAAAAAAAAATGAAATTATTAATTATATTACAAATTTATCAACTAAACCAGAGTGAAAGACAAGTAACATAAGATATTGAATCGAATTTATACATTTGATACAGAATTTCGTTGAAATTATTTGAAATTAATAATCAACTGATTGACGAGTTTCTCATGAATAAATTAAAAAATTGATACGTTATATAAGGAAATTGCGAACTACAATCTAATATCGCTTTCTATATTTGATATTGGATTCAGACAATGTTAAATAAATTCTATAGATATAGAATTGGTTGTAGACATGCCTTCTGATTGTTTGAAGCATTGCTTCATTTCACAATTAATCTAAAAGAAATTATTCCCTTGTGAATGCATGAAATGCTTATGATATTAAGACCGAGGTAGAATCAATCAGCAATTTGCCCGACGTGATTTAATGATTTATATCGTGTTTTAGAGTTTTAATTGCATCTGAAATTCTGTATAAATTACGTCGATAGAATTAATTTGAAAAGGGCTATATTAAACTGATTTAAGAATAATGAGGTTAGCAAGTGCAAAAGCAAGAAATTCGTTTACGATTTGCGAAAATGTACATTTTTCGGTTTATTAGATTTGTTTCGATCACTGCGTGTATTTTTTTGATAATAGAAGTCATATCACCAACTCAACACAGAAAATCATAATCATAAAAAAGTCATAAATACTTCTTGATTCTCTATTTGGTATTGATATAAACAGCGAGATTTGCAACAAAACCAAATCTCGCGAAAAAAAAGTCATGTAAATTGTTGAAATAGGCTTTGATTCTTTAATATGAATGATTTTCTTCACATAAACTTTGAATTGAAATGGTGCTTCAAACTATTGAAAAGCGTGTCTACGACCGATTCTATTCACAGAAATCATTTAACATCGTCGGAACCTGGCATCAAATATAGAAAGTAATATTAGATCGGAGTTAACAAATTCTCTAAATAATGCGTCAATTTCTTAAGCTATTCACAGAAAAATTGTTTCGAATTATATATTCTAAGATGAGAAAATCGTTAATCAATTAACTGTTATTTACTATGTAATTGATTTCAAATAGCTTCAACAGAAGATATATTCTGCCACTACCATTTGCTAGTTGTGTTATCAACGCCAATAGCAATATTTATACTAGTATGCAAGTCACTTTTTTTTCGAAAAATAAGACATAATAGAAAATATTTGTAAGCTATAAGGAATAAAGAATAACTCTGAAGTCAAACATAAAATCATATGTAATGCATTATCAAAATGATATTAAATACGATTTAAATCACCATTTACATTATAATGACTTCATTAAGACAGTATTTGACAAAATATGCTCGTCATATAATTAATGAATAATAACATAATATATTTAATTGACAACGAACGACACATTTATACTTATCGAATATATTGTACGCTGGATATTGAATATTAGTTTGACAAAAAAAAAAAAAAAAGAAATGTTTAATAATACTAATAACCATGGTTCATGGTAATTTTGATTCATTAACATACGGCAAGTGAACCAGCAATTTGGCGCATTTCAATTTTTTTTTAATCTGTTAAAGATAAAAAAAAAAATGACAATAATGTCAATAACTGATAGATAAATGTCTTCGATATCTATTCATATGATATAATATGATCTTTTAATGTTTAATTCCACAATCTTTTCTTCCATCAAGATATAATAAGCATATGATTGTCATATTCAGTAAGATGAACACGTAGCATATTCTTTCCTATAGTTCAACGCCATCAAAATAAGCATTAAACGATCAATTTTCATAACTTTTATGACAACTATTGTCCTCGAATGTTATTTTTCTAGCATTGACACAAATATGATATTGTTGTCAGTTAAATATCAGAGAATCATTATAATCGGTTTACAGCGAATATATTTCATGTAATTTCATTTCATCAATATTTAACTAAGATACATGATGATAAACAGAAATAGATATAGAGATTAAACTTATTATTAATTTTTCATAAACTACATGGTTTAAACCGATCCATCATTGAATATGAAACAGGAATGTAATTTCTAATTTTCATGATTTACAGATTTTTTTCTTAGCTAAGTATTTTATTCAATTTTCTTTATAGTGATTGTAGTATTCAAACTGAGCAATGTGTTATCGAAGATGAAGAACAACATTGGCAAACTATAATTCACTTCAACAATCTAATCATAGATGTAAACAAAGGTACTGAAGTTGTATCACCTGTGACAACTACAAATGCAACTAGAGATGGACAAATTCATCGAACATTCAAGTAGGTCGTATTGATTTTATAATATATGTCTTATTTTTTTTCTTTATTTAGATTTCCATTTCTTCGATTACCGGTCATAACTGACAATAAAAACTATGATTTAAACAATATCACATGTGCTAAATGTCAATCACCGTTGAAGATCATTGCTGAAAAGTATAGTTTATTCCATTTTCAAACAAAAATATTTATTTCATTTTTCATCATAGTCAAACTTATAAAATTGTTCAACAACAAAATGCTAATGTTGATGATATAAATGAAGTTATGTATTGTCATCGATTTTGTGAAGCTCATCAACATGATCATAAACATCATCATCATCAATATCAGTTACCTGTTCCTCTTGATCTTCATTCCGAATTGATTGTACTTGAAACTATCGAATATTTTATTATTGCAAAAGAATATTCATCTTCAGATTTAATTCATAATGAACTTGTTCAATGCAATCATTGTTCTTCGTGTCTTGGATCATTCGGTATGTTAAATTCGACGTTTTTCATTAATTGAAATCTTGATTTAAATGAAAAAAAATGTTTTTATTAGTTTAATTTAAGTTTTTGCGATCGTTATATATATTTATTTATTTCTATTTAGATACTCAAAAGAATCTTGTTTCCTTCAACAAATGTTCACTTTTACCTTTTTCAAACGATTATCTATCAACATGTTTTCGTCACTGTGAACCAGGTCGATATATAATTAAAGTACCAAAATCTAATGATTCAATGTTTCTTGTTTGGATCTTACCTAATCAAATACTATCTGGAAATGCAATCATTGATTCATCAAAGAATTCTACTCAACTTGATTTTTATCGAATGCGAAAAGTTCTCTTTACTCATGTAACGTCATCGGATAATCAAATATTTAATGAATGGAAACGAGATTTTTCTGTAACAACTCTTCTTGTTAATCATTTCTGTCTTGATCATTTATCAATAGCATTTAAACAAACAATAGAAACATTTCCTAATACATTCAATAGTAAAGAACCATTTCAATCAGTAACTATTTCTTGTTAAAAATCATTATTACAAAATAAAAAACTAAAGAATAGATAATTATCTATATGTCTTATTTGTGTATATATGTATCAAACGAAAAAAAGTCAGACAGTATATTGTCTTCAACGATTAATCCTTTGTTTGTATCAAGCAGTATAAGTAATAACAAATGCGAAATGTTAATAAGACCAAACAGCAATTAGTTGACGATCGAGTAGAACGAACAAAAGAAAAGAAATAATGATATCTGTCTAGTTCATTCGTCAATATAGATACAAGAGCGAATGATTTGACACAAATAACTATGGAATCAAACGATAGTCATACGAAAGATTGTTCTACTATATATCGTTTTCAATTTGCAAGTATAGCTTTTTTATGTAGTGTTTATCTTTCATTTACATTTCATTCAAATATATGGTCACTTTATACACAACCATTTACACCAGTTAATTGTTCCATGAATAAAAATCCAGTTATTTCTGGATTAACATGGAACACTCCAACAAGATCAATACTTCCAATTCTAATAAAAAATTATAATCGATCAGAATGTTGTCCTTGTAGAGAAATTCTTAATGGGAATATTAATGATAAACATTTATGGACTCGTTGTAGATCATGGATGGCAAATATAAATGAATTAGAAGTACGAAAAGCAACTATTATCGATGAAGTAAGTTTAATATCAATACTCAAAAGTGTACTATCATAAATGATAAAACACAAAAAAAAATAACAGGATAAAAATGTTCACTCTGTGCTCTATCCTATAGGATCTGGCAAGGTGACGAAGTTTTCTGACAAGCTTTTGTTAGAGACAATCACTTAAGTTAAGTAACATTATCTATACCTAGCTTTCGTCCTCGATTAATGAAAACGATCATATAACATGTCTACACTCAAATCTTATATTACTTTATTTTCATTTTCACTTAACCTTGCAAGTTTTATTTGAGATGAAAACATTGATTCAAGGTTTTGTTGATGTATCCTTCATCAGTTATAGTTGATGTTTTTATCAGTTGTAATACACATAAATATGGTCATTCAAATAAATCATAACATTTGAAGAACCATAATTAAATGTTTTATGACAAATACGCGACACATTTACATAACCTTGAATTTGTTTGCATTTTTTATTACTGAAAAACCAAATGCTTTCTAAAATACAGGTTTTTGTCCTATCCTGTTAGAAGCCATGATTTGGACGTTGATTATTTACTTATTTAAAAAATCTTATTTCTTTTCATAGTGGAATTTAGCTTGTGGAGAAGAAAATCGCAAAAATCTTATGATAGGTTCAATATCATTTTTAATTGCTGAGATAATTGGTGTTATAATAATTGGAATTTTAGCTGATCATTATGGAAGAAAACTAATGCTTCTAATGTGCCTTTATATTCCGGTGGTATGTTTTAAGAAAAATACTTTTTCTTTTTTGTTTTTTCAAAGTTTTTTTTTTTTTTAGCTTTTCGGATCGTTAGCTGCTTTTACTACAACTTATATTCTATTTCTTATTCTTCGTTGGCCTGTAGGATTTTTAAATAGAGTTAGTTGATGTTAAATTCAATTGATAGAATAATAATTATAAATTTTTGTTTTTTTTTGTACAAAATCTTAGGGTCTTCTTTTACTTGTTTTTATCATGGTTATTGAATCATGTGAATATAAACATCGAGCACAAGTTGGTTGTCTTCTTCTTGCTTCTATACCTATATTTGGTATTATTATTGGTGTTACTTATTTTTTTCTATTAGATTGGCGTCATATGCAATTACTTGGTATTATTTTAAATATCGAGTTATTTTGTAAAGCTTATTCTTTAAATTTTTTAGGTTCATTAATCACTACTTTATCTCTTTGTTATCCATGGTAAAGAAAAAAAGAATTTTTGAAATTATATAAATTTAAAAATTTAGGTTAATACCAGAATCTCGTCGATGGTATGTGAATAGTAATCGTATATCACGTGTAAATAAAATTTTACAATTATCGTCAAATAAACAAACACCAACATTAAGTTTAAATAAAGTTGGTTCACCAGCACCAATAACTATGATTTATAATAAACCAATATTATCACCAAATACTCGTCGTGTTCAAACAGGTTCAATATCATGTTTATTAATAAATCAACAACTTCGTACAATTACTTGTTGTTTATTTATACTCTGGTTTTTTTAAATAATTTATTAAAATGATTTGTTCTTGGTATATTTTTTTTGCTCTATTTGAAGGTTTCTGTCATCATTTTGCTATCAATGTATATTTTTTCCATCAATACTTTCACATCCAACTATAAATTATGTTTTAATGAATGCTACTGAATTTTTTTCATTTATTATTGCACTTATTGTTGCTTATAAGTAAGTTTTATGAATCAAATAATAGAATAGAATATATGATTAAAATATGATAGAATTGGTCGTCGAGCTCCATTATCTGTACTGATTTTAATTAGTGGTCTTTCTTCTGTTGCATTAGCAATTGCATTACTTGAAACAGGTTTGATTAAAGGACAAAAAAAACAAAAAAATTATTATTTTATAATTAACTTTATTTTAAAAACAGGACATACATGGCTTGAAACAATATTATCTTTTGTTGCTCGTATTTGTTTACGAACTTGTTATTGTCTTTTAATTTTATTTACAAGTGAACTTTATCCAACATCAATTAGGTAAATTTTTATTGTTTTTTTTTTTTTTTATATATGAATATTTGATTTGTTTCATAGAGCAACTGGTTTGGCTATTGGACTTTCTAGCGAAGTTATAGCACGAATTTCAGTTGAACTTCTTCTTTATGTATGTTGATTTATAAATTTAGTCGTTGTTTTTTTTTTCTGTCTATAACGTAAGAACTTTATACATTTGGTTTCATCTACGGACATAGATTATGTATGTAAGGTAGAGTTGTAATCGATCGATTCAAATCTAAATTTGATCTTTACAAAAATATGTTTGGATGTGCGTGTAGTTTCAGTAATACTTTTTAAAAAAGTGACATATACTTCAATTAAAGAACGATAAAAACTAACCGCACCGAACCAGTTACAATTCTGGTATAAGATACTTTTGCTACTGAAACTTCAACATTTTACCTCGATATTAGAATTCAGACTGATAGATTCTATTGAAATCTACTTATATCTTTAAACCTAATAATTTTCTAAGTCTATGAGATAAAATAAAATTTTATTGAATTTTTTTTATTTAATATAGTTTACTATTAATCGATTATTGCTTTTATTTATATCTGGTGGTATGTTATGTCTTAGTTGTTGTTTAATATTTCCATTACCTGAAACAATACTCTATGATATACCTGATTCAATAAATGATCTTCAATCAATGAAACATTCAATAGGAAATGAAAATGAAAATAAAAACTTACCACATAATTCTCATTATCATATGATTGATTCAAATACACTTACACTTCCTCGTCTATCAGAATCAAATACAATAACATCAGATCTTAATGATTTATCTTCATTACATCATAGAACAATTATAAGATCACAACAACAACAACAACAACAAGGCGATGGTGATGAAAAAAGTCTACCAATTCAATTACATTCAAATACATCAACAATAAAAGGTTTATCAAATCCATGTTATTTTGCATCATTAAATGATACAATTGATCAATACGATATTGAACAACAAGCAAATAATCGAGTAGTAATTAGTATTCGAGGTGCACAAAATAATAACAATAATAATAACAATAATGAAGAACAAAGTGAAAATACAAAGTTTTAAAAAAAAATGTATATATATATATATATTCATCATTCATGAAAAATATCTTTGTTGTATCATTTTTTTTTATTTATTATTATAATATAAAAGAATTTATCGAACATTGATAAATATGAAAGTTATAAATCAAACGTATTACATTCAACAAAAGCAGAACAAATATCTTGAAATTTTGATTTCTTGTGCTTTTATGGATTTATTTGATGATGTTTAGTTTGATCAGAATTCCCGATTGTATTTATTAATAAATGATTGAAGGAGTTCAAAATAAAAATATTTAAATCGATTCACATCAAAGAATACTATATAGGTTGAAAAAATCTGAATGTACTTAACCTTACGCAAAGGAGTACAATCGATCTATTGTCCATTGGTATACAATCGGTTCGTTTTGACATAAAAATAAAATTTGATGATAACGAGTATATCATACGAAGAAATTATCCTCGAATTAGGTTAGGACAGAATATACGCATTGATACAATACACTCATTATCACGAAACATTGCTGATTTATTATAACTACATATGAACTTCTATCATTATTCTCATATTGAAAATTTATTAAATAAAATATACTTAAAAATCTATCGAATTGGAAAAAAAATCAGTTAGAATAATAGTTAGCCAAATATTTCATCTCAAAAATGAAAACATTCTTATAGTCTATAGTTGAATTGCTTATGAGCAAAATGCAAACAAATTCAATGTATATGTCCAATAACTAGATCAATTGACACTTAGTGAAGACGTCAAACAGTTCAAATTCTTTTCTTTTTCTCTTTGAGAAAAAAAAATATATATCGAACCTAATCTACAACAGTCATTTCTCGTACAATTATTGTCAAGTAAAGATGTATATATAACAATACAATGAAAATAAAACAAAAAAAAGCTAAATATTTTGTGATTGTATGAAAGTTTAATAAAGAGAATGATAGATGAACATATATTCCGTAAGTAATTCAATATAAAACTGATTAATACTTGAAAAAAAATATTTGGTTCTCTGTAAATCACCTCTGCTTTCGAGTTCATTCGTATTATTCAATATATAAACTCGAACTCACGGGGTGGATATACAGCCAGATTAACGACATAAGATTATTAATTTTAATACTAAATGAATTGTTTACAATTGTTTGTTTTTAACGATGTTTTTTTAAATCATAGGTGGATACACTGAGTTTTTATTTATACAAATAAACTTCAAAAGTACTCTTCATATTTCTACCTCCTCGAGTCAAAAAAGCGGGAAAATGCTTTTTGTAGACTCCTCGTATTTCTATGGTTTTAAATAACTTGTTGCTTCTTTTCATAGAACTTCTTTATTCTCAAAAGTTGTAAAACATAAAGGAGATGAATATTTCACTAAGCACATCATATTTCAATGGTAGTAGTTATATTTACTGTTTAAATGAATTTCATCTGACAATGTGGCTCTGTTTCTATATACAAAAAAAAGACATTATGCAGTGATTATTCTCTAATTGCTTAATTTTCTTGGATGTTATTCACATGATCACCTTCTGCACATTGGTTGATCAATATAGCTGCCGTATTTAGACTCAAAGTGATCGATACATCGCTTTGATTTTGTAATATGTAATGTCAAACAAACTGAATGTTGGGTCAACAAAGTAATCTTGACATGCTTCAAAGCTTTTTTCTTTTATCTGATTTTATAGACAAAAAGAACTACTAGAAAAATGAGTTTCCAGCAACTTATAGCATCAGTAGATTGCTCCAAGACGATTCGCTACTATCTGACCAATAATTTTGATGATCAGTGATTTAGAAAAGATGGATCAATCTCATGAGATTTACAGTCACGAGATTTGATACTATTGAATTTCTATTTATGAACATGTTTCAAAACAAATGTCTATAAAACGATTATTAAAGAACTGAACACTGTACAGATCGATAGCTTTGAAGAGCGATTTTTTCAAGTTTGCTTGTGTAATTAAAAACCTGGCGTATCGACCTATCATTAAAAAAAAATTAGTCGATAAAGTTGAATCGCAGAGTAAAGATACACTGGAAAATTTTTGAGAAAAGATTTTTGCGACATCTTGTAGATAACTGAGATTGATGAACACTTCATGCAATGGAAAAATAAATTCATCAACAATTACATTTGTCGAACAAAATTGAACAAGTGATAAGATCTTCAGTATATATCAATATCATGTGAACAAATAAAAAATATTACACAATTGAATAATATTGATAATCATAATAGATTTTCAATGACAACGGTATAATAAAAAGCAATTGATTCAATTTATCATACATCGGTTGTAGAAAATGACATTTACTTAATAGCACAATAGATTATTCTGGCGTTGTATATAATCAGATTGTGAAGTAGAAAATTCCGATAATAATAATTGACTGAAAATTTCTTTACTTTATGTCAAAAAATTTCATATGAAATTGATTTTGATTACTAAGATAATAGAAATCATGACAATTATTGACGATTAAAATTAGTTCAACAGTAGAACATAAACTAACAATACTTTCTCATAATAGGAAATGCAATTAATATAATCGAATGATACTATCGTGTCTATTATTACTCTAAGAATTATTACTGAATTCACTCTCACCGATCCTATAGGTTCTCATTCTAAATGGTTAGAAAATGATAATTTTCATTATATTATTCCATTAGTACAGCGTATCAAACTAACCATTAATCATCTTTATGCTCCTTTTAATAAAATATAATTGATATATTATATTTTACACCTAATATTCATACATTGATAATTAAATGTTTATCAGTTACTATAGGAGATTCTTTTATACTACAACGCAATAAAAGATTTCAATTGGTGTTGAGTAAAAATAAAATAAAAAATATCACTATTTTATGTGATTATTCATTGTGGAAGATCAAACTACTTATCAATCGTTGTCCTAGACTGGAACATCTTACTCTCGGCTTTTCTTTTGTGGATCATGAACCAATTTTGTAAACTCGTATCGTCAGAAACTAAAAAATACTACTTGTCATTTATCTTCATTATCTATTTTCATATCGAAAAATAATCGTGGCTGCAATGTGAAGAAGGCAGATTGAATTAAAAAAATCATTGAATAACTCTATTCAATAAAAGTCTGCGATCGAATGCTTTTTATATTGTGGTGACATTTATTATTAATAACATCTTTTCTGTCTGCTTGTTAATCAATTTTAAATAAAATGAACTGCTAATATCGTTGTATTATATATTTCTAAGACATTACTTTTAGTCATATATAAATAGTAATGTTTTTGGACCACTATGAAGATTAAGAATAGGATGAGATTACGTGGGTGTGTGTGAGTATAGTTGTAGGTGCTGTTCATAGGTCATTCACTACCTATGCCCATCCTCTTTATTGGTATGCACACCCACACTCAAATATTTCCCAATTCTATAATTTATCACTTGAATAAACAGTTTAGTCCTTTAAGGTGATCTCCTTTCCGAACCCGAAATTTTTCGTTTTTCATTTTTTATGCTTAGTATGTGGATTTAAATGCCCTCTATCTAATGAACACATTTTAAGAAGGCAAAACCACCTTTTCGAATGTGAAAAACTCGAAAAACAACTCAATTTTATGCTAAAAAAGCCAAAAAATGCAATTGTTGTTTTCGTTTTTCTCAAAACCAGATTTTTAAATAAAAAATTGAAGTTTTCCCCTCTTTTCTCCTAACTGGTAAGACTGATTGGGCTCAAACTTTTTTTATGAGTACTTCGATGAGATTGGGGTGCATGTTTTTTTTTCTCTTGAAAATATTATACCTATGAAACTTGGCAGGTATTACAAAATTAGCACCCTCCGAAAAAAAGTTTTTTTTGATGGTTTTTTTAATAGTGCCTCCAGTGTTTTGCTTCTCCTGGACCTCAGGAACAATAATTTTTAAAGAAAAAAAAAATACGCACCCAGATTTGTTCCTAGTCGCTGCAGAAAAAATTTCAATCCAAAAGAACGTAGTATGACCGTTTGCTGAGAGGAAAACTTTAGGTCATTTTTTACCCTTGGCCTTCCAAAGTATCCCTGAAGAAAGCATTTGGAATTCTGGGTCTACGACAAACTTTATTCTACTCATCGAGATCTATCTACCCTAAAATTTTCACCTAACCGTTCTCAAGAAGTATCGGAAAGGTGTCCTCTTAAGTACTAGCGTATTGAATTAAGGAGACATTTTTTGAAATTTCTTAATTTTCGAATAATTCATGAACACGGAATGATATCGAGATATTGCTTTCTTAATAACATAGAAGACATTATGGTTCATACATCCATGGAAATATCATGACCAGATCAACATCAATCGCGTAGTCAGCTACAATACTGATTAAAGGAAAAAAGAACTAAAAACTGAAAGGACTTTCAATAGATTCAAACGCAAAGAGGAATAGATCATCTCCAAGGAAAACATCATTTAATATAAAAAATGACAAGAAGCCATATCTTTCAATTATTGGCAATCAAATATGAACTCTAAAAGAAATTATTTTTATGACTATCATAAGCATATTTTCTTAAGTCAATGAAATTCTTTTTTTTATTCACTTTTATGTATTTCTGTATATATATTTGTAAACAGTACCACATTGATAAAAACTTTGTAAAAATTTTGTCAAGGTCGTTTTTTACTTTTTCTTTATAAAGAATTACTCTCTCAGTATTTTGTGAATATTCCTCTTAGTTTTTGGTGATTTAACTTGAGTTTTTTTTTCAAAAGATAGTCTATGCAATTCTCTACAAAATTCAATACAAACAGTTCTTAGAAAGAATAACTGGAAAACTATATCTAATCAGCAGTATCATACTTCAAAAAGAATCACTTTGACAGACACTTTTTAAAAAGAACTATTTCTCTTCTCTTGACGAAACAACTTTCAGCCTATTGTGAGTTCCCCTTTTAAAGAGCTATTCTCTATGAGATTTCGCAGAGAATTGCATAGGGTATTTTTGAAAAAAAAAACTCAAGTCAAACCATCAAAAACTAAGGGGAATATTCACAAAGTACTGAGAGAGTAATTCTTTATAGAGAAAAAGTTAAAAGATGACTTTGACAAAATTTTTTCAAAATTTTTATTGATATAGTACTCTTTTTAGAACCCATGCAAATTAAATGCAATTTTTTTTTGATTGATAGCTTGGATGTTACTCTTCAAAAATATATATTCAATATCTCTGCACGATTTGAATATGGTAAAGATAGAAAAAAAATAAAAAAGGGGTCGAAACTTATGCAGCACTCTTTAGCAATACTGCACGATAGATTTATTAAGAGAGCAATCATAGGGCTGTGAAGTATACGAGAGAATAGATTTAAAAAAATGCGAATATCTAAATAAGGTGTGAGCGTTGATGTCGTTGTATGAGAATGTGGATCAAGAGTAGACATTCACTCAGTCACATTTATATCCATATCATTCTGATGCTAATTCACAGAACGAAAAATTGTCTTAACAATACAACCTTCGAGAGGCCCACAGAGCTTGTAGAATGAATGCGAAGCAAAAACAACGAATTTGCTCTGTGTTTGCCAACATGCTTGTGTTTTTTGCTTTCTTTTAAATGTTTCTTTTCCTTTTTTTTTCTTTTATCTGACACTTAGAAAGAGAAGCACAAGTAAGAGCAACAACATACTTGTTTCTCCGATGTATGTCAAGACAAGATGAAAGAAACGAAGAATAAATATTTCTAAAGAGACGTACTCACACTGTTTTTATCAACAATATGGATGAACTTGACAGTTTGGCTGAAGCATTAGACAAAATCGACATTAACTATGGGGACACTGGAAGAGATTCTTCGAATCCTTTGTGGACCAAACGAGTCGCCGAAAAAGACCACGTGGTCGATAAGATGTATAAGCTGATTCGAACGGTGCCTGATTCGTTTCCATTGACGTCCTATCTTATTTCACAGTCACATGGTCGTCAAGCAGTGGCTTTAGAACGAATTCGATTCAAAAAGGATCCTGTTCATTTGGATCTCGTCGGTTACATGTTATTGAATTCATCGTCAAATTTTTTACAATTTCATATACTTCAAACATTAGCCACCATTATGAACCAGTGTGACTATCAACAATTGGTACAAGTCCAACAAGTGCTTCTTCAATATCTTCCTCCAGAAGGAACATCTCGATCACATTTGAAATTCCAAATGCTCGAAACTATCAAACCTATGCTTGTTTTTTCAATTAATGAAATTGTAGAAAACACATTCTGGTGGCGCGATGTTGAAAGTAAGTTTTTCAACAGTCTCTCGGGAATCGCACAGTATCGCCTATCCAGTCTGTATATTATTCGAAATCGTCGTCTGTTCAAACAATTCGAAGATTACCGTTCTAAACTTAGACAAGATTCGCGAATATTGTTCGTCTATCATGGATCATCTCGCGAATGTTTGAGAGCTATTGCTGAAAATGGCTTTCTCGAACCAAGAGAATTAAGACAAATGTCAAGTGCTAACTTAGAATCGCATAGTATCGAGATACTTGACTCTGGTTATTTCGGCTGCGGTATCTACCAGGGATTTGCAGCCGATTATGCCATTCACTATGCTGAATTTTACAAACATTCGGACGAAATAATGCTTAGTGCTGTGTTGTCAGGTCGATCATACGTTGTCAAGAAAGGTGGTGAAAAGTTTGGTCGAAACTGTGAACCGGGGTTTGACTCGCACATATCACCCGAAGCCAAAGAAATTGTATTGTTTCAATCGGTACAAATATTGCCCATATTCATTATTCGCTTTGTACGCGTGCCCAATGCACAGATTATTGAGGAGATGCCTTGAGTTTTGATTGATTGGACTATCACGCTCTCGGAAGGTCAATAGAAGGTGTCTTTTTCTTGCTCATAAGATGGTGATTATTTGTCGTATTGGTCGTGTTTATTTTCAATTCATAAAAGTCATGTATTTCGTGTAACAAAATAGTATCTGAACGACACCTAAGAAATGTCCATCAATGGTTTTCATTCTGCTCTGATAGCCTGATAGATTGCCTGATGAGATCAAATTTCTGATTTTGGGCTGGTCTATCTATCATGTGGGTGAATATGTGTTGGCGAGGGCAGATGCATGGGTAAAGAGTAGATTCGCATCCACATCACAAACTATGTGATATTTAAATATCAGTTATCCTTTTTATAAGGCATACAAGAGAACCAATCATCCTTCCATTAAGCAGATTTTTCTTTCGTTTTAATGATTCGCTTTTAATTCTCGTGCAAACTTGGGATTCAATCTAGATTCTTTGCTCAGCGTTAAAAACAACATTAGAAAAGCTATTTAACATATTTTTAAAGCCACCTATGCTAATGAAATAACCGTTCTTGACGAATGTGTGAATGTGAAGTATGATCAATTCTAGACACGCATCGAACTCAAGCTCGAAGCCAAGTTGTCTAGAAGTTTGAGCTTAGTTCTATGACTTTGAGTTAAGCTTAGACTTTAGTATTGAATTAGAGATTGGATTTGGTGTATGACTGCACGAAATAATTTAGGGTATGGGTGTGGGTGTGGGTGTGGATGAGGG